>JAIPRK010001117.1:0-59160 GCA_025469195.1 Chaitophorus viminalis
TTAAAATACTGTAATTAAATTATTAATTACTATAAAAATTTACACCTAGTAATTATATTAAGGCCATGTAACAATATCTAGAAAATAAAAAAAATATATATATTTATCATAAACAACTTTTTTAACTGTATGCGTTTATTAGTTTTTAACTTTAATTAGTATACAACAACTGAATAACATAATATTTAGAAAAAAATATATATACATGAATAATATTTTGAATAAAATTGCTTATTTTTATTATTACTTATAACAAATATTACTTAAAGATTAAAGATTTTTTTAACATTACAGATGAAGTGTTTGCTAATGTATCGATTGCTTTTTCAATATTAATACTGTCAGAAAGATCTTTTTCACAAAATAGAAGCAGTAAACTTTCTAATCTACCCTAAATATCAACTAAATGATTATGCTTTAAATAGTCATGTTTGGTGTTGTTATTTACAATATCGTGATACTGTTCTACTGTGTATGTTAGTATTGTTATTTATTATTATTGAAATTATTATTCTTATTCTTATATCATATTCAAATGTATTATGTAGTTAATTTTGTACTATAATATTTCTCACTAAATTCAGAACTCACTGACCCACTCACCCTTTAAAATTATCGGGCAATTGCCCTTCAAAATTACGGTCAACACGCCACTGTGAATAACATATATATAATAATTAATGCTGAATATGCAACATATTACAATTAATGTATTTAAATATATATAACAGCTATATAATACGTCATGCCTCATAATATAAACTTAAGTCTTTACGTTGTAAAACAATTCCATTTATTTCTTCTTTATGGTAGATACATATATTGTAATGGCGATATTAGACATACAAGATAAGTATAATAATTAGTAGGTATTTACATCATCATAATTAGAAACAAATAAACATTTTAAATGTTCTAAACATTTTTCTGGTGCGCAATATTTGACATATTTAACTACCCAACTATTTTTTTTACATATTGGTATTTAGTTTTAATCTCAATTAAATTGTGTACAAAGCAATTAAAAAAAAACACAATTTTTATCAACCCTGGGGAAAATTCATACAATAAATTAATTGTACATAATATAGAACTAAATTTATAGAAATCTCATTCAATAAACATTGAAAAAATGTCTAATTTTTTGAATTTACAACAATTTTCACCGAGAAATTATACTTAGTAGTTACTGTTTACAGTCTACACATGACATTATATAACAGTTAACTTAAAGAAACAAGACGATTGTATTTTGTAAAATAAAATTTGTTTTATTAAATTTGCAAAAATTTTGTAATATATTATATATTTATTCGTTTCTAGTCTATCGAAAGCTAAACACTAGTGGTGTATTCGAAAATAATTTACGGTAGATTGGTTTAAAATAAAATGAATAATAAGTATACAAATTTTTTAATCATTAACTTTTTGAAAAAAATATTGAGGGAACCACAAGATCAATTGTGATTGATTATTTGTTTATTGTGATTTTATTATTGTTTTAATAATATTTTGCAAATACCCCTTTTGAAAGAATCCTAGTTGGACTACTGAATGGTGTATTGTTTTACAAGTGTTTATTATAACAACGAATAAATAATTTTAACTATAAACTTTTCGTAGATTTACCCGTCACCGCTTATGACTCCTGAACAGCTTCAAAATCTTCTGCCATACAAAAAGTCTGTAGACTCAATACATTTTAGTTTACCGGATAATTTCGTTCCTGGATCTATAGCATTCGCTAACTTTCCTGACCGACCAAACATGCGTAAAGTAAGTTAAAAATTGGTTGGAATGATCGTAATATTAATAATAATATTAATTAATTTAATTAATCAAATTTTTTAATATATTTTTATTTATTTAATATTTGTATACGGCTTATTCACAGTGGCGTACATTCAATTTCATTGTGGGGGGGGGTTGAAACGACCGCGACACTTATATATTATATTATTATAAATCATAAACTTTACATAATGTAGTATCCGTAAGAGGTTTTGAAAAAAAAAATTTGAATTTCGGATTATTTTTTCTCGGTCATGACTATATTTTATTTGCTTGAAATCTTTAAAATTAGAAAAAATACATAAAATATAAAATAATAAGTGGAACTATTATACGTTAGCCACTGCGTATATACCGAATACAAAATTTGAACATAGCAGTATGACCGCCGGCGGGCACGTGGAGGCCAACATGTTAAAAATTATAAATTGTGGAAGAAAAAATAATATCAAAATAAAATATTATTTTATTTAAATATTAAACATACGTTAACTTAGGTTATTAAAATATAATAACACCGCTTCTTCGGTCCGTTCACGCCTCCATGGAGAACATTCACGAACCAATAAATGAAAAATGAATTGAAATAAACTTGTCAAAGTATATTGTATAAACTTATCATTATTCCTCATTTCATTTGGCGTCTATTTATGTGTCGTATAAAGCGATGACGCTAGTTGACATACACTTGAACACTTCCAACATATTTTCAGAAAAATTTAAGATGTATATCAACGGTTTTCATGTCATTCGTTTTGATACTAAATGTTAATTTTTATGCTTCAGACGAGAAATTAATGCTTTCGGGGTTCCATTAAAATTGACAAAATCCGTAATAAATCTTTTTGTTTGTTCATATATTGTAATTCTAATAATTGCATATTTCTTTCTATCCATTTAAAATACTTTTTTTTTTGGTTCTGGGAGGAATTTATCCCGAAATCCCCCCTCCCCATATGCACGCCACTGCTTATTCAAGATAAGTCATGTAGAGAAGGACTGCTAGCTGTTACTTAACCAACTATTAGCATATCTAAATGTACCTATTACATTTTATGAGAAAAATATATTCATTTCAAGCATATTTGGGTCATAACTGTCCATTGGACACTCATTAAACGTTTCACTTAATTTTTATTTCATATTTTTTATAAATAGCATACGACTAAACTGTACAAAAGAAAAGTTAATCATCAGTCTAACTGGTCTCAAAGTGATGCAAAAAGAATTTACGTGAAAAAAACAATGAATCTATACCACTGGACACAACCGGGACTATCCACAGACATTGTTCGAAAATTGGTTTCGAACAGTTGGGATAGCATGCCTGAGGAGGAAAAACAAGTATACGAAAAACAGGTAAATTAATAAAAACATATAGGTTAGAATGGTTAGATTATGTTAGTCGTTTATAATTATACTTCTATCGAGCAGACATTTATATGTATTACTGACCTTGACCTATGTATTTTATAGGGTTTTAGATTCTGAACGGAGTAATAGAATCTATTGGTTTTACAATGATGTGTGTCTTTTTTTAATTTTTTTATTTTTGTGTCTGTCATCGCATTTTGGGGTAGTAAAAATGCTTCGATTTTCTTGAACAGCAACTTTTCTCAAAGGAAAGTGAATGTAGATGGTACTTGAATATATTAAAAATCTAATTTTTCAATATTTTTAAAAGCGTCGATAAAAACGATCAAAAATTACGAAAAGACGGGAAATTTTACGCAAAACCACATTTTGACAAAATACATATTTTTAAAATGCTCTAACTCAAAAACGAAAAACCGCAAACACTTGAAATTTTCACCAAATCTTTATATTGGCTTTTTCTATACATGGTTAATTTTTCAAAGTATTTTAACTTATTTATAGACAATTTAAATTTTCGATTTTTGTAAGTTTTAGATTCTGAACGGAGTGATGGAATCTATTGGTTTTACAATGATGTGTGTGTTCTTTTTTTTTTTTTTTGTGTCTGAGGACACGATTTTTGGTAGTAAAAATGCTTCGATTTTCTTAAAAAGCAACTTTTTTGAAAGGAAAGTGAATGTAGATGGTACTTGGGCAAGTCAAAAATCCAACTTTTTCAATACTTTTTTAAAAAATTGAAAAAAACGATAAAAAAATTACAAAAAACAGGAAATTTTACGCAAAATCACGTTTTTACAAACTACATTTTTTTAAAATGCTCTGACTTAAAAACGAAAAACCGCAACAACTTGAAATTTTCACCAAATCTTTATATTGGTGTTCTCTATACGTGGTTAAGTTTTCAAAGTATTTTGACATATTTTGACTTATTTATAAACAATTTAAATTTTCGATTTTTGTAAGTTTTATTTTTAAATATCTATAAATTTTTTTTTGGCTGTCTGAAAACTCTTTAAAATGTATTAAAGGATTAAATATAAGTTACACTAATTGTAACTAAAAAATATCGGAGATAGTTTCACTCAAATTTTTTTTATAAGCCCATAAAGTTCAAATTTGTATAAAATATGTTAAAATCGCGATAATTTGCAAGTTATTTTGTGGTTGAAAATTCATAAAATTTTTTCTGCTTATACTTAAGGTTCAAAATTTTAACACTAGGTTGTCTATAAGGTACTCTTCAAAAATCCTTAAAAAAATTTCTATCAGACTTTTTTATGAATGAAGTTATAGTTATTCTACTACACGAAAAAATATGTTTGTTGCTTATTTTCGTAACTTTCATGATTATTCCGCGTTGTGGGGCCGATTTAAAATTTATGTGAAATGGAAAAAATGCGATATTGCATAGTAGTGCTTACTACTATTAATTTTGTCATTATATATGAATAAAATCTTTTTCATTACAGGCGAATGGAGAGAATGTACCGTTGATGGTCCACCCACATTTGTCACTTATGTACCAGTACGGACAGCTAGGAAAGTTTGTTGAACAATAATAGAATCTTCTTCAAGGAGGTTAATCGAATATTTGTAATATGATTTGGCGTTATGCAGTTTATATAAATTATAATACATTTTTGCTCTTTACTTATTTGTTTTATTTGCATTTAGTCGACAGTGAAGGAGCAAAAAAACAAAAATAGGATTTCGGGCTTATATAAATAAGTTACCTTTTGTTTTTCATTTACTAATTATAATTAGTAAATGACTACCTACAATTGAACATGCATGCATATATTTGTGTTTTACAATTTTTTTTTTTTAACAGTTAAATAAGAAAACTGCAGAATTAAGTATGAAATACATGGATAATGAAGGATATTACAGTTGTTGAACATGATTTTAATAATAAGATTATATAATAGGAAAGAGTAGTCTTGAGAAGAAAGTCATGAAAATGAATTGGATAAATATTCAATATTATTATTCATAATAGTCATAATTTTTATATTGATTCTTGTCGTATTATTGACACTTGTTTTAAGCCATTTTTCTTTGTAGGTATTTCCTTATCACTGATAAGTTATCAGTTTCCATTATGATTTCGTTACCTATAATATTAATATTGGGTCTCGAACAATTGATCGCCTGTGAATAAATCGCGAGTAAAATTAGTCGCCATATTATTGATCGTCAAATAAAATAATTTTTAATAATTTTGAACAATTTAATAATGGTTTACAATCCAACTATCCAATATATATGTATTATGTAGGTATATCAATGTTGAATAAAGTAGATATTTAATATATATTATATATATACATATACAATAAACTCATTGGGTAGGTAACGTTTATTGTAACACTTGTAATCAATCATAGTTATCAAAGACAAAATTATTATTGTTATGAACTGGTTTTATCACAATTATACGACTTTTGTCGACTCACTATACTTGACTAATATCGGTGTGGCGATAAATCTCAATATTCAAGGCGATTAAATTTCGAACAACAAAAAATTTATTTTAGTATTTTATTTCAACTATTAGTTGTACTCTTGTACTCATACACCATACCTACTGTATCATATTTGTGTAGTGCACTAGTGTGTCTTGGAGTATTGAGTATTAAGTTGTATTATTAAATTATATTTTATTTACAAAATGAAGACATTTTAACACCATTGATGAGTAATTTTGAAGTTACGTGGATAAACCGTCTTGATCGAAGAAATCGAAGATCAGCTGTATTTTCAGTCTCACTATGGAATTGTTTTAAGTATATATCTATCTTAAGTATTTTCTTATCTATCTTCTCTCATTAAATAATTTATTCATTGTGTTTATACAATAGTATAAATACAATTAATACATTTCAAGTTTTATTTCTTATATATTTATTTAATTTAATCTGTGAAAAAAGTAAATTTGTTGAAAATAAATATTAGATAAAATAAAAATGTATTTAAAATGAGTAGGTACTAAATGCAGTTCAAAATATTTGAACCGTGCTAAAATGTAATTAATTCTTAACTTAATATATTGATTACTGATTTATTAAATATGTATATTTATAAAATAACTTTGAGCGTAAATGACAAATATTTGTTCTTGACTATTGTAGGGTAAAATACTGGTAGTATTTGATTATTATCCAAAAATTAAATATTTTAATACATGTACATACCAAACATACATAATATACATGTATATTTGTATAAAAAATGTTGAAATAGCGTAAATTTGCATGTTATTTTATAGTTAAAAATTCATAAAATTATTTCTATTTAGGTTTAAAATTTTAACACAAGGTCATCCATAAGTTACTCTTCGAAAACCTATAAAAAAATTTCAATTGGACTTTAAGAAAACAATTTCATGACCGTTTGAAATTTAAATTTTTACGAAATTGCATAAAATATCGATTTATTTTTAAACAATTTTAAATATTTGTAATAATTCAAAAAGTATTAGTCACAGAAACTCGAAATTTTTACCAGTTGTTAAAATTGACCTTTTCTTAAATTTATATTTTTTTCAAAATATTGTACTGATTTTAAAGCAACTTAGATGCATTTGAAATATTCGTTTTTTTTTATATAATTATTGATAAAATAATTTGGCTGGTACAAAATACTTGAACATTTGATAGAAGATTCCACATTAGTTGTTTTTTCTGTCAGTTCAAAACTATTCAAATCCATAGGCCTAATTATTTTTTATAAGCGTTGGAAAAGCAAATATTGACATTATATTTTAATTTAAATATTACATAATGTATTATAATATACATCAGCTATTTTAGATACTATTATTTATTATCATTAATTTTATAAAATTAAATTATATTAGTATATTAAAAATCAACGCTATATTTATAATATTCTATGAACCAAATTTTACAAAACATTAGTAGTTTATATTAGTAAAGATGTATTATGTTGCGGATCCAATCGATTTGCAAATTTCCGAAATGTCCTCAACTTGTTTTTTTTCGATCGGGGTGGTTTTAAACTGGAGTGTCAAAATTTTTAATATTTTGTAGTTATGTATTGTTATATAATATATAAATACATTGCTACATGAGCAATTATGAATAATTTGTCTCAATGGATACGTGGTGAGTGTTGTGTATAGCTGCGCCTTTAAGTATATTAGTTTGTTTTGAAACATTATGTTCCAAATAAATTCCTCATACCATTATATCAACTTGTTCGGTCTGTGCGATAATACAATAAATGAATATTTCCTAGCACGAACGAAAATAATTGAAATTATAAATATTATATTAATTATTATTTCAACCCACCGTAGCGCGGCGCAATAATAATTATAATAATAACAATTGTAGGTACTTATGCGAATATTTGACCGCACAGTTTTAACAATAATATTCATACAAAAATATATCGAATTACTTATATAATACATATTACATACCTACAATATTATTAAACATACAGTATACGAAGGTTCAATTGATATTGTTTTACTCTGCATAGCACAGCGTTGTCAAATCAACCCGTGATATTATAAATAAATATTAGACACGATTCAGGTGTATCTGCGTAAATATATATACGTGTATGTATACATGATGTTGCGTATTTAATTAACGTTGGATTGATATTTGGACGATTAACTCGTTTGCAAACCCATTTTATGATGCTATATCTTTTGGGGTCGTCGTGTCCACGGGCGATGGCTAATCAATTAGGTACTGTATACGCATGCACATACGGCTTACCCTCATGCCTATGATCATTAATTTAGATTTTAGAGGAAGGTTTGAAATCAGCATATTGTTATTTCCTAATTTACAAATAGCCTTATCTTATAGTCTATTTAAAACACATTCCTTGTGGCCAAAATCATATACTTAGGCACGAAAAAAAGTAATAAAATAATTGATATAAAACAAAGAACAAATTTAATGTAGAACATTGTACACATAGTAAAAGCAATACGTTCCTTGTTTCACTCAGAACTTAATAATTGATTAATCTACCTTGTTTCTACTTAATATTTTTCGGGTTATGACTTATGACGTGCCTATTGTAAATCGATATTGATATTTAAAAATACATCGTTGGCTGTATCATATTATTCACTTATAAAATCATAATTACAGCGTTTAAACTAACCACCTACTCAAGCGTACACCATTAAAAATTTGTTAACCACATACAATTCTACATACAGTAGTCGTATATTTTTGTCATTTTATGTTACCCTTCTGAGAGTTATTTTTGGGTGACTTCTCGTCTCATGTCTTCATATTTTTTATTTTTTTCGGAATTTATATGAATATTTTCTATACTTTTGGCGGTCTTTATTGTGATAATTTTTGCACGGAATCGTTTGTAATGGAGTTTTGAATTTCAGTTATAAGTGTGACTCAAGTCATGTAAAGCTTGGTGGTTTACATTAGTAATAATATAATACTAAGAATAATAATTTGGAATTCCTGAATAGGGCAAATGGGCTGGATCTTTAATTGAATTCCATAGATACAGAAGGGTCTGATGATGGTGCTTTGTATACTACCTACTTAAGTATAAGTGTTTTAGATTAGAGTTTGAGTTTTGATTTTAGAAATACATACATGGTTCTAAGAAAATTGCCGGCGTCTGCCAATTATTTTTGTCTTTTAGGCGAGGACCCAAAGTAAGACTCTTATAGAATAATTCCCAGAAAGTGCATGATATGTTCATGGCATATTATTATAATATTAGTTACGACGTTGATTAATTTTGAACTCATTTTCAACGGTAATAATGTTAAATAATGTATCGAAATTGGCTGCAATACGATAGAGGTCTAAAACGGTATCGGCATATATTGATGTACGGTGGTTGTAAGATTTATTAAATACAAAATAAATTGAATACCGATTGTTTAATTATTGGGTTTAGAAATTGCATGAAACAACCTACGGTCCAATTATTTGCTCATGAAATTATATTGAAAAGAAATATACACATGCGAAAGTAATTAATACTGTCTATTCATGTGAAATGTGTACTATTCAGTATCATTTATAAATATAAAATGTGTTCCCATAATATTGAACTGTTTTTAATTTTAGAACTTATACAGGGACTTATAAGAGAAACACACCTAAAAACTATATAATTTAAAACTTTATTACCAATTACCTTATTATATTTGTGCAATCCATACGTCAGATTATTTACTTATTTTACACCAAATATGTTAGACAAATTAAATGCTATTTTCTTTTATAAATCTACGACGATAAATAAAAAAATCCTACGATTAGTCATCGTATACGGTTATGCTGAGTTGATCAGCAGATTCGTAAAATGTTTGAAATAAAATATTTCAATATATTTTTTACAATTTATTGAAATAGATTTTTTTTCTTCTTAAATACTTTACTTCATGCTCAGAATCAAATTAATTAGTGTTTTTGTTCAGTTATTTAGGGTATATTTTCGATTTTTTGCTTTACTCATCATTAACATGATATTATTATCATAATAATTTGTACCTCAGATGGATTATATAAAAGAATAGTAGCGCCTCGGGAGAAGATTATGAAATTATATTTACTTACATTGTTTATTTATAGGGAAAAGTGTATTGTTTATCATAATCGTACTAAAAAATAATTTAGCAGTAGTTATATACAAGTACATCTTATAATATACGTATATACTTATATTTGTATAAATAAATAAATATAAATATGTGTATATAGTAAACCCAAAACCGGATGACAAAATAGTAAATACGTACTATATGACTATGTAATATATATATATTATTTTATATTATAATATATTAGTTATTATAAAAGTAAAGATTACATCACTTTGTTGTATCTCTGATTTAATTTCGTGTAAAAGTAAACAATCATACCTATACATCTTGTCACGCTTGTATACCAACACGTATGAAATAAGTGACGAGTTTGGCAGTGTGCGATCGTACATCGGGCGAATGTCAACTATGTTTGATACCATTTTTGTAATAACAAGTTTTCCGACATTTAGTCGTACGTGATGTATAAATTACTAATATATGTATATATTATATACCTGCATCACATGAAAGTACATTTTTGATGAAAAACCCTATGTAGGTAACCAGTTAATACGAATAGAAACAGAGTGGGTAATCATATTATAATATACAATATACTGTTTTACCATCATTTTCAATATATTTTACTCGTATTATAATCCTTGAAGTTTCCGATATTGATTGATGGGGTTTTCTGACAATGATAGTAAAAGTTTGAGTGTAGATCACATATAATAACATCATAAAGTCATTTTCAGAAATCATGTTGAAACGTAAAAAGAAATTTAAAACGTTAAGTGATTGTTCATTATTTTTATTATTTTTGTAGAGGTCTCGGCATCGCGAGGTCGTGATAATATGGTATTTCATTATTTCACAATATTTACTTACAGGTTAAGTTAGTTGATTTTTATCATGGTGTTTTAGTTTTATCTTTTATGTGAAGCGTTACACAGTTTCATTAAACCATAATAAATATGTTTGTAGTGTTTCTACATTGAAAAAATGTCTTCATTTTTCATTTTGAATTCGATTTGTTGCTATTTATTTGACTCTATTATACGAAAAAAATTAATTTTTAAATAAAAATCTAGTAAGTATTTATATTTTAATACCTATTTTCACGAATTAAAATGCTAGCTACATAATATGTATTTTTTACGTAATTTTCCATTTCAATGTTGTTTTTTTTGATTAAATCAACACCGGAAAATTGCCACTACTTTTCGTACACTACTGGCGGTCTTTTTTCACACTGTCGAAATTGGTATAAATAATAATAATAATAATAATAATAAATGATTCTTCAGTCAACTATATAATAATTTATTTTCGTTGAATTCAAACGTACGATGCGTGTAATAGCTGCGCGTATACCTATACTGTCCAATAAAGTGTTTAAGTATACGTGACCATATAGCTAAGTGATGACCAACCAACACGATGGTTGAAAGCGGAGACACATTTTACAGTATATTATGTATTATTATAATGACGGTCAACGATGTTATTGTTTTTAATGACGACGGCGGTAGCTATAGGTGGTTTGAGATTGCAGCATGTGGGCATACTCGTATATATGTGTGTGCGTGTGTGTGTTATATTTCTGGGGAATATTTTTGATACCACGTAGTAGAAAAAAAAACAAAAACAAAAGTATGAAACGACATGTGTTTGCAGTGTGCTTGCCGCCGTGGACAACAGCAGCAGCAGTGTTATAATAATCGTTATATCGTGTGCAGTAAGTGCCCGGTGACGGCAATGTAAAACAACTCTCTTTCTTTCTCTTCTCTTCTCTTCTCTCTCTTTTTCGTCTACATAATAATAACAGCCCTGCCTTTTTTCTATTTCCCCCCCTTTTCTATTATCGTTTTTCTCCTTGTCCGTTCTCCATGCGCGCATAGTCCCGGAGACGTCGGTAGTCAGAGAAAAAATGATCGCTATCCCGGCTTGGTACCGATGGACGTTTCGTGTACGCGACTACGCTGCTTTAGACTTCCTGCTGCGAATCTCCACCAACATCCACCACTACCGGGTACAAGCGTCGCATACTGTCGTGCAAGACATTTGTGGAAAAACGTAATGACACTTTGGGCACGTAGTATAGTATGTACGTATATTTATATACAGCCGTTATTGGCGTTATTGCCCGTGATATTAATGATATTATAGCGCGACGTGTTGCTCTCGTTTTTCATCGTTTTCTCTCTCCTTGGAACATTCTTCTACACACACACACACACACACACATACACACACACACACACACACACACACACACACACACACACACACACACACACACACACACACACATACACACACACACACAGACGCGCGCGCGCACAAACGTTTAAAATTAAAACCATACACCCACTCGGAGTCGGCGATATTATCGGAAGAAAATAAAACAAATGGATATACAATATAATTTTATCATAATATTGCAACACAACAGCGAACGCTTCGATTGTCGGGTCTTTTAGTCTTTAATGGTGTATAATATGGAATCACCCGATACGAGGGTACACGGTATACTTTTACTATTATTATTATTATTATTATTATTATTATTATTATTATTATTATATTATACTCCCACGCCCACGCTGTCTGCGTATACGCACTGCGGTCATAATATTATAGACATCAATACGCGCACGGGGATATAATTTAGTTATTACTGCATTATCGCCGCTTGCTCCAGGGATCGCCGCGCGTTTTTAACCATATATTGCGGTGGTCTGCACACCCGACGACCCGACTACTTATCATCAGAACGCTGCGCATGAACATCAGCTATTGTTGTGGTCAAAATCGTTGTGTGTATGTGCGTACCATGCAGCTATATACGTATAGGTGCCTATACAAAATCCGAAGGGTTATTGTTATAATTATTGCTTGCCCGTGATGTAAATAGCCTGCATATATTGGCGAAATATAATATTATACTCTATTATGTTCTTTGTAATATATTCAACATTTCAATGTATAGCCATTCACAAGTTTATGCGAAATAATAAAATAAAAATACAACAGTAAAATCATTTCTTGTGAAAATTGTACACAGCGTCAGCTTTATTGCACAAATGAGATGGTCGGACAAATCAATTGGATTTTATCTATTATACGAAGAAAAAGTCATAATTTCACTTTTTAAATCTTATTTATACGTCTATATATACATATATATATATATATATATATATATATATATTATATAAAATAACATTTTCTGACTGATTTATCATCACCTAGCCGAAACTACTGGATGGTTCGGGCTGAAATATAGCATATATATAGCTATGATGAAGCAAGCATCCGATAAGAAAGGATTTTTGAAAATTCAACTCCTAAAGATATTTAAAATTATCTAGTAAAAAGGATAAAAATGAAAAAAATCGACCAGCTAAAATCACTATAGTATAAAACTTGGACCGTAATTTCGTGTTATGATGTTGAAAACTGTATTATTACACCAAATTTTGTTTAATTAGAACTTTCAACTCAACCTGATGTTATTTGCATTCATAATTAAATTAATCATACTACTAGAAAATTTAACTTCAGGCAATGCCAAGTAACGAAAGTTAGTTATATAGCTGCAAGCTGCTTATAATTCCAAACATCTAATCCGGGTACACAAATAGTAGGTATTAATCATATTAATATGCTTATTACAAAGTTATTAAAAGCAATATATGTTAAGTTAAGTAAATCAAATCCTTTACAATTTTATGTAATAAACCCCTATTTTATTGTATAATAAAGGATATCGCAAAAATATTATTATTTACCAATGAATTTATTAATTTAATTTTGATCAAATTAAGGAATGCATTAGTCTTCTATAATAATGTTTTTTATTTTTCTGCGATTAAATTTTTGGGTAATAAATGTACTCTTTTCATAAAAGGCAAATTAAATTAAAAAAAAAATAAAAATATACTCTAAGAGTTTTATGTAGCAGTTTTTTAATACAAAAATTGTATACAGAAATCCATATAGAACATTAAACAGGTAATTTTAGATTCTGAACGGAGTGATGGAATCTATTGGTTTTACAATGATGTGTCTGTTCTTTTTTTTTTTTTTATGTCTGACGACAACTTCTTTGCAGTAAAAATGCTTCGATTTGCTTATACAGCAACTTTTCTGAAAGGAAAGTGAATGTAGATGGTACTTGAGCAATTCAAAAATCCAACTTTTTCAATACTTTTTTAAAAAATCGAAAAAAACGTTAAAAAATTACGAAAAAACGGGAAATTTTACGCAAAATCACGGTTTTACAAACTACATTTTTTTAAAATGCTCTAACTCAAAAACGGAAAACCGCAACAACTTGAAATTTTCACCAAATCTTTATATTGGTGTTCTCTATATGTGGTTAAGTTTTCAAAGTATTTTGACATATTTTGACTTATTTATAGACAATTTAAATTTTCGATTTTTGTAAATTTTTTTTTTTAAACACTTAAAAAATTTAATTGACTGTCCGAAAACTCTCGAAAATTTAATACAAGGTTTATGATAAACTTAAATTATCTTCACTAGAAAATATCAGTGATCATTTCACTCAAATTTTTTTTATAAGCTCATAAAGCTCAAATTTGTATAAAATGTGCCAAAATCACGATAATTTGCAAGTTATTTTGTAGATAAAAATTCATAAAATTTTTTCTGTTTATACTTAAGGTTCAAAATTTGGACACTAGTTTGTTCATAAGCTAATCTTCAAAAATATATAAAAAATTTTCTACCGGACCAAAAGGAAAAAATTTTACGACCGTTTGAAATTTAAATTTTTATGAAATTGCATAAAATAGCGATTTATGGTCAAATGATTTTAAATATTTGTTGTAAATTAAAAACTGTAAGTTGCAGAAACTTGAAATTTTTACCAGTTGTTAAGATAGGCATTTCCTTTATGTCATATTTTTTCAAAATATTATATTGATTTTTAAGCCACTCATAGGCATTTAAAAAATTCGATTTTTTTACATTTTTTTTATTATAATCGATGATAAAAAAAAATTGACTAATACAAAATACTTGAAAATTTAATAGAATATTCCATACAAGTAGTTTTTATTGTTCTTCAAAAATCATCAAAATCCATAGGCACAATTTTTTTTTATAAGCGTTTGAACAGCGAATATTGACATAAAATGACATGTAAAATATAATATAATATATAAAATTCTAGACTGACAAATCATATCGGTTTTTTTAAAATGCTCTAACTCAAAAACGAAAAACCGCAACAACTTGAAATTTTCACCAAATCTTTATATTGGTGTTTTCTATACATAGTTAAGTTTTCAAAGTATTTTGACATATTTTGACTTATTTATAGACAATTTAAATTTTCGATTTTTGTAAGTTTTATTTTTAAATATCTATAAATTTTTTTTTGGCTGTCCGAAAACTTTTTAAAATGTATTAAAGGATTAAATATAAGTTACACTAATTGCCACTAAAAAATATCGGAGATGGTTTCACTCAAATTTTTTTATAAACCCATAAAGTTCATATTTGTATAAAATATGTTAAAATCGCGATAATTTGCAAGTTATTTTGTGGTTGAAAATTCATAAAATTTTTTCTGTTTATACTTAAGGTTCAAAATTTGAACACTAGGTTGTCTATAAGCTTACCTTCAAAAATATATAAAAAAATTTCTACCAGACTTAAAAGAAAAAAAATGTATGACTGTTTTAATTTTAAATTTTTAGGAAATTGCATTATAATTCAATTTAAGTATAAAATACTATATTATTAAATAAACATTTTAGACAAACATATTAACTCCGTTCAGAATCGTTGTTCGTATATAATGATATCTATCATTGCATTCAAATTTAACAAATCCATTGTAATAATGACCTATCCTATAAACGAGGTACACTCCACTCCCAACTGTACAGCAAAGCGAGGCTCACCCGTTCTTTTTTCATTTTTATTATAGTTTTTCTAAACGAAATGTAAAACTGAAATAAACATGGTAATAATATTAAATGATTATTTAGGTACCGACGTTAGTTCTGTTTTAATAAAATAAGTAGCTTTAAGTTTACTACTTGAAAATTATATGATTATCATTTGATTGAGTTCTACAAATGCAAAAGATTCAACTTAGCAAGATTTTTTATGAACATTTTAATAATTGATATTCGGCATTTTTGTTGCCTTGTTGTTATGAATATAGGTCATCATTTTAAATTCTAAATGAAGTGATAAATGCATTGATTTTGAAGAGTCAAAAAAATAATATATAATATTAAGTTCATCAGTGCATTCAAAATAAAAACATCCATTATAATGACCTGCTCTATTTTTAGATAGATATAGTGGTCCATTCCATCCCTACTATAGAAATGAGTGAGTTCCCGGTTATTATTTTATTTTTACTTTTTAATTTTTTAGTTAATATATTATGAATGATAATTACTAATTGTTAGAGTTAAATTGTTTTAGATAAGATACTCAATATTTAAATTATATTTACTGCATATACCTTCGATCGTTATAGTTTTTTGAATATGAAGATTCATTACCACTTTCAAATTAGACAAATATTTTGATTAACACTATAGTTTTATACGGAATTTTTCTTTGACTATCGTAGTTATAATTTGTAATTTATTATTTTGTAATATTTTTGATAAGTCTTTCATCTTTTTGAAGGGAATAATGCACTATTTAAAAGTTTTAAACTTTAGAATAAAGTTTTTGTTTGTACTGTTATTACAAAAGTTCTGATAACAGTGCTCATTTAACGAATTACCATAACTATTTTTAAGAAATACTTATAAAATAAAGCTTGAATATTGGTTTATTTTTTAGCTAGATTGTTGAATTGAAAAATGTCAGAAAAGATGCTTTGAATTTATTTTATATGTGATTACTGATTAGCTATTTTTCTTAATGTTATAGCTTTATTTAAATCACCCATATATAATAAGTCAGTTGGCCGCTTATTGATCATGCTGTGTATTTGTACACAAGATATTATTACATATATTATATTAGCTAAAATAACAAGTAATTATCAAGTAAAATATGAAATGTTATGGTCATAAATTACAATAAATATTTGAAATTAAGTGGTAAAACAACTTAGACATGCATATTGGCAATCGTTTTCACCAATGTTATGACTAGAGATATATGGGTTTTAAATATGGGGTTTAAAAGTAAACTAACCACTTCTTTTTTCTAGTAACTTATAAGTATTACTTATATATTACGAGGTGTAATAATAATATATATTAAGTATAATCATTAGTGTTCATTAAATTCATTAAAAAAGGAAAATAATTGACTATGAAATTATGCAAGTACAAATCGTTTTTCATTTGAGGTATGTCTTAATTGATAATTTATTATTTACGTATATATAATTTGTGGATCATCTTGAAGTATTTGTTCTAAAAAATTAATCGTGGTAAAAAGAATTAACCATCATCAATGAATTTCATTATCAGTTATCGAAATCAGAGATTATAATGACAAAGGAAGAATTTATAATTAACTATATATTTGCTGTTAATTAAACTTCGGCCGGATTGTATATAATATCAAAAACAGAATAGTTACAGAATGAATTAATTCCAGGCTTATATTAAAAAATATCCATTAGTTTCTTAATTTTGTAAAAATGTCATAGCTGATTACACATAAAATTTGGTCCAGAAAAAAGTAGGCACAGTTATAGAATAATATTATTAAGTTTTTGCTGTTGAAAAGTTGCGCCAATATTATTTGCCTATCTCCCACGTCAAATAATATATGTACGATTGGACTGTAGCTGGTAATTCACCCCCTGTAATCTTTCTTATAATATTGCCTATCTGACCATTAATATAATTTTACAATCAGTTTGTTGATTGACTCAATGTTTTCATGTTATTACGACGATAACGATGAAATAATTACACCTAGTTGTATACGTCATGTATACATTTTGAGTGTTAAGACTGTGTGGTTTTATCAAATAATGTAGAGTGCTGCACAACACCGTGTAACGAACAATGTAACAATGGGTATAACAACATTGTGTACAATGTTTTGCGCATTTCAATTTCGACGGGAAACGGGGTTTTTCAATACACGGTGATACAGCGTAGTATTTACTGTGTTCTAAGCTGACCATCAACTGGATAATCTATAAGATTAAAATCGAGTACGCTCTCGACAAAACCTATTATTAATCCGGTCGGTATTAAATACACACGTTGTGTGGATGTTACCATACACACACACACACACACACACACACACACACACACACACACACACACACACACACACACACACACACACACACACACACACACATACACACACACACACACACACAAAGCCGACAATATTCCAAACCATAGTTATACCGTGCCGACTCTGTTGACTCGCGTGGTTTTGGTCTATCCCTCGCGTAATCCCACCTAACCCAAAATAGTACACGATGCGAATTTATACATACAAAATTAATGTATGCAAAATAATACTACAATTTCGTGTTGATCGTATTAAAAGTAAATGAGATAATATTTTTATTGATCTACATATAATAATTTTTAGATAATCACATAATATAAATCGAATTATAATATTATTAAAGCGGCGAAAACAAAACAATATATCGGGGTAGATACATTTTTTAGGTATATAGATATAGAATGTATACGATTTTTTGATTGTTAATGTAACATAAATATTGTATACGTCAGATTACAAGATCCCTGCAGTATACTCTAACAACGGTGTAGTATCACTATTGTGTATTATTATGTTATACTGACAAGAGTTTGTTGCACTTTTTACACTATAATATTATAATTATTCATATGAACACGTGTATATAAGACATGTCTTAGAGTTACTAAATATAATTATTTGCTTTATAACGCAATAATCAAATAAATTATAAATTCATGAATAAACTGTTGTCGTGTTGGTTTCTATTATATTTATTTGGTTTTCGATTTAGATGTAGTGATTTCCATGACTCATAAGATACACAAATACTATATGTATACATATGGTGTGTATAAATCGTTTCAAGTCATGTGCATGTGTGTGTGTGTTTGTTAATATTATGATTACACCTCCCCTTCATCCACCCTTGTTGTCTGCAACGTGTCGCGTATGAAATGCGCGTGTTTGACCGCACAATTTTCCCATCAGCAGACATATATGGAGACCTTTATGGCTTTATGTCCCCGCCATGCACGTATCAATTGTTTAGAGACGTCAGAGACGCCTGTCCGGGTTTCAATACCGAAGAAAATCTCCGGTAATGACGTGTCAAAAGGTGTTGTTTTCCTTTAGGATTGACGAGTTTGTGACCAGAATAACAACCACCACTAGCCAGAGATGATACTCGTGTCAATATTTCCCCTAAATTATGGAGCAGGTTACGGTTGAATGGCTAAACAACGTTTTTGTCCCGCTGATTTTGGCACGCACAAACCGTCCACCGCCATCACCGCATATAATAATTAATAATAACCCATATATGCAAAGCAGTAATCACGAACGTGGTCACATGATTGGTGGGAGGAGAAGGAGGAATGAATACAGGATATAATCATATCCGTCACACGTACTATACATACTAATAATTTTTGTGATTTGATCAGTACAATATTATTATTATTATTTTACAATAATATCTTTTTTTTCAAAATATTGCATAGCAAAATGTTCAATTTTATTATCAATGCACGGAAGTACCTGATTTGCCTATACAAAGCGCCGGTAATGGTTGTATATACTATACCCATTTATTTTTTATCAATATCCTAATACATAATTCGATTACAGTGTTCGCCGATGTTGAGTATCTAAACCTATATAAATTGATATAAAAAGACACAAATAACTAGGGCCTAGGCAAATAGTATAATATCTATTATTAAGAGTAAAAATATTAAGACATTATCACATAGTAATATGTATTATAAAAATTAATAATTAAAATGGAATGTTAAGAAGATTTATGTTTTTTTAAAACTTGTCAGTTAATTATTTTATAAAAATCGAGTTATGTTTGTATGACTCGAGCAAATACGTATTGGATTTAAAATTTAATGATTATTTTTAAGTATTTTAAAGACTATTCTCATATGAGCACGTTTTCAACGTATGGGCTATTAATAATTAATAATTTTAATTAATTTAAATAAAGTTTTATAAATTTTAAAACTTTAAAGAAATTATCATAAATTATAAAAATAGAAATCTTAATTGTTATGGCTTACTGGTTTATAATGTGATATAACTGTTATGAGTAAACGTTCATCAAAATAATAATTTTCAATCTTATTTAATCTTCTTTATTCAAATAAAATATTTTTTTAAAAAAAAATACATTAAAATAATGATATATCCATATGATTTATCTTTATTTTTAAATAAAATTGTATTCAAATAAAATCTTATAAAGTAATTGTTTTCTTTTTTCGACTTCTCACATTGTTGTAATTTTTATTTTATGTACAGGTTGATATTTATTAATTTTAGATTATTATTTTTAATGAATTTACATAATATAATATATGAACGTAAATTTTTGAAAATATATGAAATAACTAAATACTTATATGTATTAAAAAAAATTAATTAAACATTGTTGTTTGTTTTTCAGTTTTTAATATTAGGAAATACTTATTATGAATATATTTTTGTTTCCGCAAAAAAAGCATGTTTTTTTTTTTTTTTAAAGTACATAAAATATATCAAACGGTTGTATCTGAATGTGTATAAGTATATTTTATTGTTTTGGTTGTTAAAATTGAATTTTTAACAAATTTTAAAATGTATTGTCGTGAAAAAAAGAACAATTTTAATAGTTAAACATAATTTAATAATTTTATTTCATTCTGAAATTTACTATACGCCCTTTTCTGCTTTAATTTTCAATCCATTATTACTTTATCTCTCCCAATTTGATCGGTTACTTCCTCAAAACTTTAGCTTCATTTTTAAAATATCCTTATAAATTTCTTCTCAAATTTAATTTCTTCAAATTTTCCAAACTCATTCTTCGTTTTTAATGACGATCGACGGATCAGCATATTTTCTTCTCTCTTGGAAATTTTAATTTTTTATACCTTCCATTAATTCATTGTTTTCTTCTAACTTCCATCCATCGGCATTTTCATTCACCACCGAAGCTTACGTCATCATTCACGCGTTCCAATTTATTTCTCTGTAAATTTCCAATAATTTCTTATAGTTTTAGAATCTCAATGATGTTTATTTTCTCTTAAGAGACCCCTTCAACCCTTTATTTTTTTATCTATTCATTATAAAATAATTTTATATTTAATATTTGAAAAAGTTATTTGTTCAGACCACATTATGTTATATGTTAATTTATATTATTATTTTTATCACATAATTTAAAATATTTTAACTATTATACAAAACTATAGTTTGTGTTTTTATTTCATAATATCGTTGAAATTTGTGAATGAAAAACATTGTACACATATTTGTTTATTTTAAAATAGTACATTATTGCTTGTTATGTGTTGTTATATTTAAATATAATCTTATACGTATTTTGGTATAACCCTTAACTATTTGGCCAATTTATTTCCCATAGTTTAGTTTAACTCAGATAATAAATATTTATTTTGTATCCATACATAAATATTATAAAATTATTTTTAATGATTTCGTAACATATAATTATTCGAATTTCAGAGAAAAAACGAATTTCATATCGACAAAATATGATCTCAGATACGTGGCCTTATGAGCCATTAAAATAATTCAATGCTATGTCTATGTACACTAATTTGCTTAAAGGATCCTATAACAATATACATTCATAGGTATCTTGGTATGAGTAACATGAAAGAAGTTGTATTTTTTTTTTAATTAACAAACTGACTAAATAATCAATGGAGATTTATTTATTTTTTCAAGTCTATATCAAACACTCGAGTGTTTTATATTCGCAATGTTTAAAGTTCAATTATTTTGTAAGACAAAAAAAGAATTAAAAGTAAACATATAAATAGCCCTAAATTTATTGTGGTATTATTGTAGTGACCGATAAAGTATCACATTAATTATATTGATACAATGATAATGTATAATATACGTAGTTAACGTAGAATGATTTCATACTGAATTATTTTAATAGTAAAAAAATTATCTCCATAAATGAAGTTCTCAAAACTTTTTCTTTTCGTATGAAACTATACATTGTAGTATATTGCTGAGACATCAAAGAAAAGAAAATATATTAATGAAAATAAAAACATTTTGATTAGTAGAAAGTGTTATAAAAAAAAAAAAGATTTTTTTGAAATAATGGTAATGGTCAATATAATGATCTTTGAACTTTATATTCATAGTTAATTCAAATAAAAATAATATTCTTTTATATTATATATTCTGGTCATAAAATTGTTAAAATAATTTAATATTTTAAAAAGTACTTAATTGATATAATTTTGTTTATTTTTCTATACGAAATATTATAATTATATTGGACAAGTAAATAATATATTTACAAAGAAATAAATTTTGTATGATTACTTTTTTTTTTGTAAATAACATGTTTCTACGTTGATGAAATTTAAAGTTAAGAGCAGCCAAGTATGAATGACATGGGTATATTAGTTTCGGTAAACATATTTGATAACCTTTATTCATAACAGGAAAAGGAAATATTTATATATAAAATCAGTATAAAATTAAAAACCCACTCTCAACTCAACAAATATTCTGGATTTCTGGATTTAGGGATAATCTCCAACCATTATTTTAAGTACTAACCTACCTATGTTTGGATGTTTGGTCTTTCAATGTCATTTTAAAGTTTTTTCCATTATGAAATGGGTTCAAATATTGTGGAGTAAAGTAGTGGCGTGTTGAAAATTATATTTTGTGATACATTATATTTAATGTGTATCTATCTTATCTATTTCGTAAAGATAAATTTAAATGTTCTTAGGTCATTTAATAGCATTTATTATGTTTTTTTTATTAATGTATATTTTAAATTCAAAATTAGAAGTTGATGAGTTATATATAAATATCAGACATATATATGTAAATGAGATATATATTCAATTTTATAAATACAATTGAAATTATTTTATTTATAATTTATAAAACCATTTAAAAATCAAATGAAATATTATTGATTAGAGTTATTTTAAAATGTTATTTAGATGTCAATTTTTTTTTTACTATTGCTAGTTTTAAACAAGTGAAATTTAATATATTAAAAAATTGAAGTCGAAAAAACATAAATACAATCATATATATTTCATTATTAGTGGATATTATTCAAAAAAATAATATTTTTCAAAAAAAAATTGAGCAGGTATTGTTTAAAATTGTAATAAAATGGTTTTATACAATATGGGGTAGCTAAATAATTAATTTACATTATAATCAGAATAAATGAAATTTATTGTAGAATATTGAGTTTTTTTTTTTTTAAATAAAATATTTAAAATTGTATGAATGACTTTAATGATTTTAGTTGTTCAATCAATTTATGTAAATAACAAATTTTACCCGGTGAACTGGTCAATGGTGCAAAATAGATTCAACATTCTATATGTTTTTAGGTAGTTTTGTAGGGCATATATACGTTTTATAAACAACGAAGCGTAAAACTTCCAAATAATGGTGCTGTAGTTTTTGGTTATTTTAAACAGTCATTTTTTTAAAAAACTTTTATGTAAAAAAAAAAAAATTGTAGGTAATTGAATAATTAATTATTTAGGAAATGTTTTGTTTTATATTTTCATAGTTATTATTATTATCATTATTTTAGTTTTATTTGTGTTTGTTTTTGACTGTGCCCTCAATGGGTAGAGTAATTTAACAGGTTTACGTATAACAATTTTATAAAAAGACAGAATTCTGCTAAATGAAATGTAACGAATTTTCATATTCATTTATAATCTGACCAACTAGATAATAATTATTTTGATGGATAAACTTTGACTCTTGCTGTGAAAGATGAATTACTTATAATCATAATAATTTAAATGTTTGTTACAATGGAGTTGATGTTATAGTTCTTAGGAATTCAATTTTAAAGCAGTATTTTCCTATAATTATAATACAATGGAAAAAATATCATAATTCTTAACTATTTATAAAATGTTGTTGAGAAAAAAAACCAAAAATGTAAAGCAATTTTTCACTATTAACTTTATAAGCTTATTCTTTAATTTTTTTCGTATTACCTATGTAAAACTGAATATGAAATAAAGATGGCAAATATTGATAGATGTCCTTTGATTTTAAATCAATTTCAATATTACCAACCTATATTATACATTTTTAACTGGAATATTCTTGGAAATTGCAAATAATATGGTTATTTTCCATTTCGTGAATAATGGAAATAATATTTTTCATTAAAGTTGTATTTAACGTAAATAAATATTTTTTATTTGCCTATTGATTTGTAAGTCAATAACTACACCGAATCGCAAACAATATGCTTGGCAGTTTATATTAACCATCATTTTTATTCTAAATATATAATATGAATCAATATTTATTAAATATATATAAAATCAAAAACCCACGGAATTATGATAAAAGCTAATAACAGATAAATATTTGTAATTAAAAATAATCAAATATTTTTTTTTAGAATAAACAACATTAATTTTGTCTTTTATTTTTTTTTAAATTTATATTCAAATAATAAATTATTCATTACAATGTGTTATAATTTTTAAATTGAAAGTTATAACGTTATAAGATTACATTTTATTAAAAAAAAAAAAAATAAAGAAATAAATAAATAAATTAAACAATATATCTAATATATGTTCATATACATAATTATAAAACACTACTCATGTGTATTCAATCTGGCTAAGAAATCGATTCACTTTTTATTTTTATTTTGGATAAAATAAAATATAATACAGCATTATACACAACTGCATTAATATGTTCGGGCCATGCTACGCAAACATAATAATAGTATTTTTTCTGTCCAAATAGTACCTATTTCTTCATATTGTGTTTGTTTAGATAATTTCCATTACTTCTAAAAATCGAACTCGCGTATTTCTCAGAGTTCTCTAAATATAGGCGTCAGTGTATTAGAATGGAAATGTTTTCGTTTCAAATGCGTTAAAAGTCCTTATATTTAAAGACGAGGATAAGACGTCTGGAGCAGTACACATACACCAGAGTATATACATACATAATGTACGTACAACAACACGTGACGACGAACGAATTTTAAGGCTTTACTTAGGTACCATATTATATGAAGTATAGCGTACTTTTTGAATATTATACGAAATATTTAAATGTATATAATATTATGTATGTTTCCATGCAATGCGTCAATGCGATTAGAGTTATGCGATAATATTTTCATTCATTCCGTGTAAGTTATTTTCATAGATTGCTGATTAATCAGTTATGTTTACATTTCTGAATTCCAAGCTTAGAGGTAATAAATATTAAATGTAAGTACGATCACGATTAAATTTAAATTGTGTGTAAACTTTACAGTGTTAGAAATAATTAATGAATTATTGAAATTAAGTATATAGGTACGTGCGGAACTCCTGAATTTTTGTTATTGCATGTGCCTAAAAGATTTAATTTTTAGATTCTGAACGGAGTGATGGAATGAATTGATTTTTTAATGATGTGTGTTTTTTTTTTTTTTGTGGTCTGAGGACACTTTTTTTGGTAGTAATATGCTTCGATTTTCTTCAACAGCAACTTTTCTGAAAAGAAAGATAATGTAGATGGTACTTGGGCAAGTTTTTGAAACTTTTTAAATACTTTTTAAAAGCGTCGAAAAAAACGATAAAAAAATTACGAAAAAACGGGAAATTTTACAAAAAATCACGTTTTACAAAATACATTTTTTTAAAATGCTCTAACTCATAAACCAAAAACTGCAACAACTTGAAATTTTCACCAAATCTTTATATTGGCTATTTCTATACATGGTTAAGTTTTCAAAGTATTTTGACTTATTTATAGATAATTTATATTTTCGATTTTTGTAAGTTTTTTTTTTTTAAATATCTATAAAATTTATTCGGCTGTCCAAAAATTCTTGAAAATTTAATACAATTTTTATTATAAGTTATACTTATCGTAACTAGAAAATATTGGAGATCGTTTTACTCAAATTTTTTTTATATGCCTATAAATTTCAAATTTGTATAAAATATGTTAAAATCGCGATGATTTACAAGTTATTTTGTAGTTGAAAATTCATAAAATTTTTTCTGTTTATACTTAACGTTCGAAATGTTAACACTTGGTTATCCATAAGCTAATCTTCAAAAGTCTATAAAATAATTTCTACCGGACTTAAAGAAAAAAATTTTATGACTGTTTGAAATTTAAAATTTTACGAAATCGCATTATAATGCAATTTAAATATAAAATACTATATTATTATAAACTTATTTTAGACCAACATCATCTTCGTTCAGAATCGTTTTTTTTTTTTTAATGTACGTTTGTATTCCTATAGAGTGATACATTAAACGTTGATTTAGAATATTTGGAAACTAAGTTCTTCATTGATATTTTTTTTTTTTTATTGATCTTGAGCTTCGATGACATGGGCCATTAGCTTTATAATTTACATTATTTACATTCTATCTTGATATTTTACATTTTTCTTATTTTCTAAGGTTATAATTAGTTTACAATATTAAAAGGGGGTTTTTGGATTTATAGCTAATCTTTTATATGCCTTTATTGATTTCGATGCTTTTGAGAAATGACATGACGTTTTCTGGATTACAGTGGGGTCCGATTCATGGATATTATTATTATTTTTGTTCTGTGAAATATTACGACATGAAGTGATCTACGATAACAATTACAATGGTAATCAATTATTCAATATTATTTATTATTTATAAAAATTATGTCACTCTATAAAATTTTAGAATTAATAGATTTTCATTTTTATGAGAGTGGAATAATTTGAAAAATTTAATATAACCATACATTTAGCGTATCTACCTAGCTTTTATTATTACTGAATAGTTAAATACATATATATATATATATATATATATAATATTAGTTAAGTTAAGTTTGTTGTAAATCTCTAAAAACATTTAAATTTTGGTTTTTGGTAATAATAGTAAGACTTTTTTGGTGTTTTACGACAATTTTAAAAAAAATTTTGATTAAGATAGATTTTATTGATAATTTTTATCCATTTTAAACATTTTATTATATAAAGATAATAGATATATTATATGATATTAAAGATTTTATTTCACATGACTTAACCTCTGACGAGTACAGTTAAAGCTTGTTTTGACGAGTATAATATTGAAACATATTATTTGATTTCTTGATAGAATTTTAAAAATTTAATGTTTTCTAATTTTTTTTATAAAGTTTACGGTTTTAATTTCAAATAATATAAAACTATTAAGTTTGAGATGTATGATATTCGGAATATAAATTAACAAGTATAGGAGTACGTAAAAATTATTTAACCTTGTCTCTCGGGGTCGAAAAAACAATTATTACTGCAGATTTTATTCTTGGACTCATTTACACTCACTCACACAATAATAATAGTGTTTATATATATATATATATATATATATATATATATAGGTATAAACAAGATACTATCTTAGTGTACATTTACAATAATTTTTAAATAGGAAAAATTATTTTATTTAATAAAAATAAAACTCATACAGTTGGACAAATGTTAATTTAGTTTTTCATTATAAAAGTGCATAATTGCAAAACTACACATATATTAATAATAATATAATAGGTATACGAACAGAAATAATTATTGTAAAACAATAAAACGGCATATTTTGTTGAGAAAAAAAAAGTTACAAACCGGATGTGCAAATATTTTAATGTTGAAATCTATTAAATTATACAGCCTAACTATGAAAACTCGTTTTATTCAGTTTTCAATTTTGTCTTCCTGAAATTTTCATGTTGTCATTATTTAACCTAACTCTATGATGATTATTCAACGCATCCATTGATTTTGGGTTTTCATATCGCACAATTCCATTGTTCTGTCCGTCCAAAGGAAAAATATCGGTGCTAATCACCCGGCTGAATCGACTAAAATTCGGGTACCTACAACGTGCCGAGCTCGACTTTTTGCGACAACGCACCGTCGTACAATGCATTGGTAGACTGCACCGGCGGCGCTTGTGAATCCTTTTCCAGTACCACATCGGTTGTCTCGGTTGAATCTTTACAAATACTAGAGGCCGACACGGGTCCAGTTTTGGTTCGTTTTTGTTTTACGTTTTGGACGAAAACTTTAGACATATTTTCCACTTTGCACAATAGTTCGGAGTCGGCGATTCGTTTTTTAACAGAGGAATCATGTGATTCTTTGACGAATGATTCCGTACATTCGACTACGACGGAACATTGTTTCTCTTTCGTCGTGTTCTCTTTGATTTTAAAATCGATCGACTTTTCTACGCCGCCGTTAGTTTGTTCATTGTCGTCCACTCGGGGTTCGTTTATCGACAATTCAAGAATGTGTTTCAAAACCGCAGATTGTTTTTTCGTCGTCCTTTTTCGCATTTGTCGCAACTCGTTGGAAACTATAATCGCGGTGTTGACGTGCCGTTTTCGGTTTTCGACGCTATGGTTTTTGATTGATTGTTCAAAAGCGTGCTTTAAAATATAAAATGGCTTTTGCTCCGTAGGATTGTTTTCAATATTTGATTCGGTACTAGCTGCGGTGTTGTCGATTAATTGTTTCGGGCATTCAATATCGTTTTCGAATGACTCCTCTGGAACGTGTTTTCCTACAATCATAGATTGCTGCCACCCCGTACCTGGCTTCTCGGTGCGTGTTCTCGGTTTGTCTGGGGCTGCTGCAGTATCGATACATTTTTTCGTGTTTTCAACTTCAGCACAATCGTTGGTCGATTCTATCGAGGTGTGTTTGAATGAAGCAAAAGACATGTGTCCTGTTGCATTCTCGTTTATTAGTCCTTTGGCGCGATACAAAGGTTCCGTGATCAAAAAGATATTCGGTTCGTTTATTGGTTCGAGAACGATGTCATTGACTATGACGTCGTGAAACTCGAATAGAATTTTTTTAATCCGAAATCTTCTATCAGACAATGACGACGACGACGCGTATTTAAAAATCGTGGATTGAAAAAAAGGGCGCGGAAGTTGTTGTCCGAAGTGTACCAGTTTACCTACCACTGATACGTAAAACCAATTCGAGTGTATGTTCACCGTGTTTACTGACTCGACAATCACTATACATTTGTGATAATTCATTTCTACCATTAATCGTATGATTTCGTCCACACCTTTGGTCATTAAAGCCGGCTGCTGTCCACTTTGTTTTAAAACGTATTCCGAACGGTTGTTGTAAAACCGATCTAGTCCTGCGGCATCGGGTTTTGTCGTCAACGCGTCGAAGTATTTAAACGCAAACTCTTCACCGATAGCTGATTCGGTTTCTGGAATTGTCTCGCTGTTTTTACACATGTTACAGCCCATGTTGCATGTTATATTTTTACGGTTTTTATTTTTTATTTTATTTTTTTTAATAGACTGTTCTGTAACGAAATGAAACTAATATTATCAATTACAGTTATAATTTTAATTGAACATAACTATTCGTATTACTATACGATTTTACCTACAAATTTATTATACTTAAAATTCGTTAGAAAAACCCGATTAGAAACAATATAATATATTCACATCAAATACACTAGAAAACATTTGCATGATCAATATAATATAAAAGTGCAAATGATGTCGAATAAAATTTACTTTTTACCGAATGTTGAATGACTTACCGATGTGTGAAAAATAAACATAGATGCGTATTAGATACGCACGTCATGTGACGAAAGTAGATAATCCATACATAGATTACAAAGTTTCATTTAAAATCTACGTTTAATGGCAGAATATAACTAGGTATTTAAAATCGAGTCTATCTATGGCTTTTTTATTTGATTTTTATAAACCTATTGATAAAATCAGTTCACCGTTGTATCCACCGATGTCAATATATATATAATTATTTCGACATTAAACATTATTATAGACATAGACTATATTATAAACATTAAATGGATAAATCATATGTTTACAAACATATTAATAAAGACTGATTTTTAAGAATCACGCATAATGCTATATAAAATTACACTATTTGTTTCACATTTTCCCTCCCTAATCAATCTGCAACTCGGTCATATGGCTTTACATATATTAGTAAATCGTATTATAGTATGCTTCCTTTGGATAAAGGTGATAAGATATTCATTTAAAATCAATTTGTACTACTTTTAATGTTAAAAAACTATGCTCATTCTATTCGTATGTGGTGTGCTGGGGTTATTATTGTAATGTGGTGCATTATTTCGACTCTTGAATACGAAACGTTGAATTTTTGGCACTTATATAATCATAACACAATTTATTGAAAATGTTTCTGTAATTTGTACCCGGTAATTTGAATGTTTAATGTTTCATATTTTCGTGTCTCATGAAAATATGCTAAAGTTTATTAAAAATCTGAAATATTCATATTGATAAAAATCCTATAACACTGACTATTGTTTACAAAATATTCACAATATTTAGAATATTTTGAATTAATTTTTATGCAAAATTATTATGTTTTATTTTTGCATAATCAAACAAGTATTCAATATACAATATTCAATGTACATTGAAGTATACAATTCGTTTATCTAATAAAACATTAAAATATTACATATTCTTATATGAAAATCATGAATAGTGGTTAAAATATTTTATGTTTTTATATGTGTGGTTTTTACTGTTCAATTTAAAAGAATTGGCTTGTGTATTGTCAATAATCAGTTATATTTCTGCATTAAATAGATTATAAATTCAATTAATGATTGATTGTTATACTGAAAAAGCTTAATTAATTATCAAATTAATTCATTATATTTTAATATAACTGGGCAAACTATAAAATTTAATTTTTAATGAATACCATTTATAGAAAAATACCATTACAAATTTTGAATACCTACATCAAAAAAAAAAAAAAAATAAGCTAGAATTTGTAAACTATAGTTTATCTTTTCATTACAATAATAAAAGAAATTAAAATATAAATAAGAGTTTATTTTACATAATTTCGTCTACTCTAGTTTATATACATATTCGTTTGACTAGCTATTGGAGTAGCTAAATTGTATCAATTATAAGCTGAAATATAGTTAAATACAAATATGTATTGCACTAATTAGTTAGCTATTAATAAATATTACTGAATATTATACATTTTAATGGGGCACTGAGTATTAAATCATACTTAAATTGATAATTTTTATTAGTTTATATTAAATTTGAGTATTTATTAAAATGAATAAATTATAATGAGACGTGATAAATAATCATTCATTATTTTTTAAAAAAAAAATAAGAAAATAATTGATGTATCTTGTCACTTTGAAATAGTTATCCATGGAATCTAAAACGCACGATCAAGGTTAACAATTCCACTAAAACATAAATTGAAGTGATATAGGTACCAATGTATAAGTTATATGTATTTAAAGAAGTTTTTTTAAACATATTTTCTAATAAAAAAAAGTATTTTAATTCCTTTGTAGTTCTATACGAGTCGAAAATTTGACACATATTATATTATTTATAATTGATTAAAGGATATTTAAGTAGTGGTATGATGCAGTGGTTACATAACCTAAGATGTGTCAATTTGAACATGACCCAGTGCAACAATAAAATTATGCGAAAATTCAGAATTAATTCTGTTATCTCTTCCCTTGTTATAATTTTGATTACTCTCCAGTTTGCTTTCACTGGAAGTGAAGTCTACATACGTTAAGAGATTATCCTTTTGGAGAAGGAAGTAAAAGTTTTATAATTCACTTTACCCCTCTCAAGTGACAAGCTATTGTTAAACACCTAATAGTCATTTTATCGAAATAAAAAATAAAAAATAATTTATTAAATATTAGTAATTGTAGTATTACAGACGTTTTTTAAAAAAATATGACGTACATTTTTTTTTTGTAAAAAAATTGCGATTGGTTAATTACAATTGCTGTAATTATTTCAGATGATCATAAAGTATATGTAAGAAAAAAAAATATTATTTATTAATAATTTTGTGATCTTTATTCTTTTAATTTTAAAAATAATATAGAAATTATTTTAATTTTTAATCATAACGTACGCCGAACTAAATATACTCATATGTTTTATCGTCAAATGATCAAAAATTAAAACAGAATTTTTCGGTTAAATTGATAATAAATAATCTACAACATTTTATAATAATTTAAAGAACTCCAATGGTACGTATATTTACACCAAATACGGTTTGGTTTTTGAGAATATACGGTTTGGTATGAAAAGATAAACATCTAAAAACATTGTGAACAAGTGGATCGATTTAGAATTACTCCGCGTCTTTGTACGTTCTAAAATTGAGTATTTCTCTCTAAGGTATCTTTTTTATATTCTATTTAAAGTATTCTATGTATCAATGTTGAAAAAGAGTCAGTAAACAGTTTAAAACGACGAAATGTGTCAGAGATTCAATTGAACGCTTATTTACTTGTGAAGTTTATTTTTTTAGTTTTTAGTACTAAAAGTATATTATAGGGAATCTTGTGTTGTGTTTAATATTATAAATGGATACCTCTATATATTATAAAATGTGAAACCACGATGGGTGGTGTTCATAGAACAACATTTTATAGTTATATTGATACTAATATTGTTAATTGTAATTAAATATTAAATTAATATTATTATTATTATTATTATTATTATTTTAAATACTAAAACAATAATTTGGTATTAATATACCTACCTACTAATATAGATATAGACTTTAAAAACAACTATTCTTTATTTTTATACCGAAATGTTAGAAAATATAACAAAGAGTTAGAAACTTTATGAGAGAAAACAAATATGTACATTATCGATCAGAAATATTTCTTTTCCTTTTTATAATATTTTGCTTGCATATAGTATACTTTTATGGAAATTAGGATATTTATGGATTTGCTCTTAGTATTTTTCATGTTTTTTGAAGTTATATCATGGCTTGAAATATTTGAATATAACTACAATTTATTGCTTTAAATGTAGGACATTATAAGAAAAATATGTCAACATCGGAATTTGTATAATGCCATGTAAGTTTGCTATAGCATATTTTAGAAAATTATAGCATATTGTAGTATATTATTTAGACTGAAGAAAAATAATACATGTTTGTTGGTGTCTTAACCATCGGGAACCGCATGCACACGCACATACAGTGACGTGGTGAACATTATATTTTGTGATGCAGGATGAATCATTTTTACCTACCTTACTTCTTTCGTAAATATGCAATTAAATATTTTGTGGTTTTTTTTTTTATTTATGTATATTTTGAATTAAGAATAAACAGTTGATGAGATATAAATGCAATTGAAATTAATCTATTTATAATTTGAAAATCTTTTAAAACTGTATAGAAAAAATTACGAAAGGCTTCACCAGCTCCCACATGATTGGTTTGAGTTTTAATAAATAGGTTATATTTATTATCAAGAATATAGATAATTTACGTTGTAATTAGAATAAATTAAGTTTAACATAATAATAGAGTTCTATTTATTAGTAAATAAAATATTTGAAATTGAATGAATGATTACTGATTTCAGTTAATTAAACAATTTATTTAGATATCAAAAATTGTTTTATTATTGCTAGTTTTAAACAAGAAAAATTTAAGAGATTAAAAAAAAATTAGATGTTGAAAAGACATAAATAAAATTGTAATTTTTACATTTCTAGCCCCATGGTAATATTCTAAATTGTTATGTTTTGTAAAATACCAAAAAAAAAAATCTAGCAGAGGTTCCCCGGCACCCGCAGGTTTTATTTAAGATTTTAATAAAAGTATTATATTTAATACCTATCAAGAATGTAGATAATTTACGGTTGTATTTAGAATAAATTAAATTTAACAAAAAAATGTAGTTTTTTTTTTAAAAAAATTAAAATGTTGATGTGATGGTGACTTTGTGGTAAAGGTTTTAAATAAAATGAGAGAGTTGTTTTAAAGAAATAGCACTTTATTATAATTAAAACCAATTATTGACTATTTAAAATAGAATAAAGAAATAATACAATAATAAAATAATGAAATACTAAATTAATAAAATATTAAAAAGATGCTCTGTAGTGGTCATTACTTGACTACCTGAGCATTGTGACAAACAACCCAACGTTTCCGCCGTGTCGTGAGATTCGCTGATCAAGCAAATGCCGATGGCTCGCTGGTCACGTAGGCCACTTTGTTACAAGAAAAATATGCATTGATACTACCGGGTGTCGTATAAACGACATGTAGTCTACAGGGTACAACAATGTAATCCTATGAAAAATTATTATTCAGGTATTTCAAAATATATTTGATGACAAAATTATTTTATTATTTCTACCTTTTTTTAAACAAGACTTATTTAATTATACTTAGTATAATTTAAAAGATTAAAAAAAATTAGTAGTTTAAAAATATAAATATAATTATAATTATTACATTCATAGTTACTACACTACACATATAACTATACTAGATGAAAATTGTATATTAATATTTCCATATGAACATTTTTATTATAACACATTAATAAGGGTGATAAAAACAAAATCAAAATTATCTTTTTCATGATTATAAATCATAGTGACTTTAAAAAGTTTATATCTTTATTCATTTGTGCAGCGTTATACATTGGTGTTAAACAAATGTAAACCATTTTTATTTTTTATCATTACACTGTCAAATTTGAAATAATAATAATTGTGATATAATATTATTATCAACATCACATTCCTAAATCATCAAACCTCTAAAATAAAAATTTGAAATAAATGAATATCATTTTATTTCCCCGTTGAATATTTGAGTGTATTTGATTTGGTCAAAAATAAATATTATATAACAACAATAAATGTTAAATTATCAAGTAAGTGCACATTTATTAAAAACAAAAAAATAGGTAATAAAAAATAAACAAATTGTCAATAGTGTATACTGTATAGTACAATTGTGGAATAACAAAAGAATAAAAAAACTTTAAATGCGATTAGTTTTACGTTTCGATCTGCGATTAAAGAGATTTTGCATGTGACTGTGTTTTTTTTACCGATTTTTCGACGATCACTTTGTCGCCGTTCCCTAACACCACCGTACCGAGCCTGGCTACCACAGCTACCGTATCCGAGTTCTCGTACCGAACAATGCCATACCTGCGCCGTTCTAGTTGACCTTTCTTTTTTGGGACTTCGAAAATATTCGTGCTTATTACTTTACCGAATTTGCAAAAAGTCTCCGTCAATTGGTTGGTTTCGATCAGTTTCGATAACTTACCGACGTACAGTTCAACAACAGGAACTATCAGCGAATCATCGTTGACCGGGCCCTTCTTTTTTCTGGTCGAATCTTTAGAAGCATCCTTTACGGACTCGTCGTGTTCATTAGGATCATTTGATTTATCGATTGCACATGTAGGTCTTTCCTCATCGACGGTGGATTTTTTCTTTTTGGACGATTTACGTTTTGTTTTTGAAATCTCAACGGTCGTTACTGCACCGTCCGAATCCGTTTTATTTTCATCGATAAAAGTTTTCATCGATTCCTTCGGACGAGGATCTTTTAATTGGGCAAGTTGTTTTACCGATGGAAGTTTTTTGTTAATGTTCAATTGATCAGGAATAATGACAGTAGTACTAACTTGTTTATTGTCATTGTCAATATTCGTTTCGGACGATTTATTCGAAGTTTTTTTAACGGTTTTTGTTAATTCACGGATTTGTATAATATCGCCTTTTTTTTTACCATTATCGTTTTGGGTTTCGATCGATTCCTTCTTTGCAGCCTTATTTTTTATCGATGCCATTTGTCGTGTTTCCTTCACGCTTTTTTTGATTTTTTCCAATCGGTCAGGAGTATAGCTGATATTACCTGAATTGTCAGCATTATCGTTATTAGTAGGATGCTCTACAATCTGGTGAACTGACAAATTTTCCGATCCCGGTGCGAAAACGTTATTGTCGACGATCTTATCGTCGAACATGAACACCGTTCCGATGACGACGAACCTTTTCGCTAATGGCGACGGTGCGTATCGGACGACCGTGGACTGGACAAACTTGCGCGAGGGTTGTTCTTCTCCGGGGCGCATCAGTTCACCGACCGCCAATACCGCGAGCCAGTTGGGTTTGACTTCAATCGTGTCGACCGATATGACCGTCAATGTGCACTCGTGGTAGCCCATTCGCACATTAAAACGTCCGATCTGGTCGGCACCACGCGCCATGAAATCCGGCCCTCGTCCGAATTGCAGAAAGACGTATTTCGATTTGTCATCGTAAAACCGTTCCGAGAGTGGACAGCCGGGCGCGGCGGTGAACGCTTCGTAGTAATCGGTCGCAAACTCATTGCCAATCGAATAAATTTCCCGGGCGACGATGATCTCGCTCGTTCCGTCACTGCTACTGCAGGCCATTATGTTTTTTTTCTTGTTTTTAGTTTTTTTTGTTTTTATATTAAGCGTCGATCGAACGGATTTTATAAATCGCCGTTACATACAATAGTATATAATCTCCGTGCACAACGGTATACGATGTACGGTTTGCCGTGCAAAAAAAAAAATAATAGTATATATTTTAGAAAAAACGTATTCTCGTCGGAAACATTATAATATTATATCGTTCGAAATCGCTACAAGAGCGTATTGAGATAGACGGTACGCGAAAACAAATCGGATATTATAATTTACTATTGTTCTACGGCGGCGGTGGTGTATGAAGAACATGCATAGATACGCGTGGATACATGGGAGATAACAAAGACCATATAATAACTACCGATGAGGCGATGACACATGGATGCATATCATCTATACTATTGTAATAACCACAGACTATGATTCGTGGTAGTAACTATTAATTATGAGTATCAAATGGAATAAACAGCAGTGCACAATAATGTAGTAAATTTGTCCATCTGGCCGGGGAACATCAGAATGGTGACTGGTTAAAAAAAAAATGACAACGACGTGTTATGCTAAGATTTGTTCACGAACACTATAGTATTATTATTGCAATAAAAATACGACTATATCATTGCAATATATTGTGTTATTGATTTGTATACGCAATTATTTATTCAACTGTTGCATTTGTATTATATTAACCTCTATATATATATATATTAAGGATTTTGGGTTTGATATTTTTTTCGAATGCAAACACAATTTGCACGTTTTATTTTATAAATCTACATTAAAAGGGTCCCGAAAGTTCTTATACTATAAAATTGGAAATTATTTTTACTTCGTGGACGGGACAAGGTTGTTGATTGTTATTTGTTTCGGAATCATGCATATTTTTTGTTTATTTTCTTTGGTATTTTTCTTGTTTTTGTGTAGGAGTAGCTATTTTGTTTCAAATACGATATGATTTCCATTTGATTTTAAATGCATATTAGTACAACTTTATTTCCCATTAATGTATCCTTCCCCAAACTTTTTTACTACAAGGATCCGTCCATAAAGCACCTGTTCACTTAACATTTTATTTATTGGACTAAGCCTGGATTTTTTTTTAATTTTCGTTTTAATTGTATTTTTGTAACGTTGTAGGTGTTTTAAATTATAAATTTGAATAATATATCTAAAACATGAAGTGATTATGATAATAGAATATATTTATGTCTTGTAACTTTTAACAACACCCCATTGAGTTTTAATTAATTTTACTTTAATATAAGAAATAAGATGAAAAATTAAAATTGTATTTTTTTCTAAAATTAAATATAACGAAAAACTGAAAATGTCATGATATCATTTATTTGAAGTATAAATAAAAGGAATATTATATTAAAAGTAAATCCTAGTCTGTTATTTTTTGTTAGTTATTAATCCAAGTAATTTTGGTTCATATATAGATAAAGTTAGGTATTTTTTATTTCCATTATTAAGAAAATGTTATAGTCGTTGATTACAAATTGACATGTGATGGAAAATAAACGTAAAATTAACTAATATTTATCATCTAGGTTAAACTTTAAAAAAATTAACTTTTGGTGTTGTCTATCTTTTTTAATTCTATACGTATGAATCATACAACTGCGCGGAAGCTACATCTTTTACATGTTATATTATTGTTATCCATAAGACAAATGTAATATATATATATATATATATATCGTGTTTAGAACGTTTTATTTGTATTATATAGCCATCTATATTTAACGCATCAAAAGTATCAAAAATAATTTGAAGTTATCGAATGGAAGCATTATGTTATTATACGAATAGATTATATTATAATGCAAATATTAAATACAATTTTTAGACCATTTTACTCTGACAAACCGTCATAAAAACAAAACCGATTACATTTTTCCCTGAAACAGTTTCTGTTTAACATTCAGCGTTAAAAGCTTTATGTTTTGAAATTAAAAAGTAACGAGTTTTAGTCCGAAAATTTATGATTATGATAGGTAAAAAATCTCAAAGAAATGCAGCAAAACTAAAGCGGTTAGCGGGCATTGGCATTTTTTATGGGACCTTTTTATATCTATAAAACGAAAAATAAAACGACACCAATGATATTATCTAGGCGCCAAATTGTAATAATAAAATTGCCTAACGTATATAAACGCGCCCCACTAGCCAACTGATTAGTTGCATTGTTGTATGAATGAATGGAGAGAATTTACGTGTGATGATTGTATAATGTTGAATACACTTTAACTGTTTTAGAAAAAAGTTAATATAACTGAAATACCAATGTATATAAGAATTATTATAAAACTTTACGAATTCGCTTTTAAACGAAACAATGCCTTATACATACCATTTGCATTAACGTGTCGTAGTACGACTTATACAATACTTCGTTACATAAGGCATTGAAATATTATGATTATGTAATCATTTAATAAAATGTTCCCTGTGTACTGAGTCATTTTTTCTAACGTTAAAACACTAATTTTGATATGTCGATCTGTGTATTACTACCGATGTTTTTGCAAGGTATCAACTATCTTTTGTCATATGTGATTCCACTCCCTTCGCATCTTATACTCGATAATGAACTAGGTACTGATTTAAACTAGAAAATATTCTGTTTTATATTATAAAACATAAAATATAGGTCACTGTTCTGTTAAAAATAAAAAACATCACGATAAAAAAGTTATTGAATGGATAATTGTTTTCAAATTTTTGGATTTATATATATTTTTTCAAAACAAACATATCGAAAAAATTCTGTTAAGTTTTACAAGAAAGATGCCTTGATGATGAGTTGAATGAAAATTATTTATGTAAAATTCGTAGAGTATTAGTGCACAAGAAGTTATAGTTATTATAAGTATATATATTTAAGAAATTTGTTTTATCTATAGATTAAAAGTATTAAACCAAACGTAATTAATTGAGTGTAAAGTGTCAAAGATGATCACGCAGTTTGGACAAAAACTTTTAAATACCTAAGTTTGAAAGTTCAAAAAAATTTGCTTGGTAAAAAGTGACAAAACTATTTAAGATAAACTTTTTCTTGAACGAAATCTTCGGTAATTCTTAACGATTGTTTGTTGGAGTTAGATTTAAAATAATTTTTAAAATAGGTTGTAATGAAAAAAAAAAATCCAATAAAAACACTTACAAAAAAAACTTATTTCAAAAAAGTATTTGTCTGATATAATACGAGTAGGTTCGATACATCAACAGTTAATTTTATTAAATTAACATAATTTAAAGATCATAAAATTGTATTTAATATTAGACGAATAATGTGCTATTCATAACTTTATATAATATATTTGTCTTATTCATTTTTTCTTCGGGATAAAAGTATTTTTTTCACAATTCAAAGTTCTAAGTTCCATTTTTCTATTTACATTAAATATATGCAATATTTTTGTCTGATGATTGTTAGTTTTGTACGAAGCATTTAATTAAACTTATAATATATTCAAGTACATACATATTATTGTAAAAGTAAAATAAACGCTATAAAAGTACCCATAAATGAATAGTAGATTAATTACTATGTGTGTTAAACAAACAAAAATATTTATAATTTCACATAATATGCAAAATGAAATGTTAGTCATTGCTGTGGATGAAATTTCTGATGAACATTAGTACTTTAATTAAAAATGTAAATTCTAGAGCAGAATTTCTACACTTCAAAGTAAATAATATTGTATGATAATTTTTTATTTTTTATTTTTATAATATTTATAAATAATATTTATTGGTATAATGCATACTATTCGGTTGGTCTTATAATATAGATGCATCCACTGCTTCGTCGTTATGGCTTTGAAATAATGCGATTTACAGTCATCGGAAGCAATCAATGGAGTATTATATTTTATATCATAGTTTGAGTGAGATTTATTCACATTTTTGAACGTATATCTACCTTAACGCAAAATTTATATAAATGTTTAAAAATATATGCTCTAATAATAGTATCTATTTTACACGATTATAATATATTCTTCGGCCTCACTTAAATAATATTAATAACAATCATTTATCCCAGATTTTGACGCTCATTCATTTCAATGCAATATGTAAGGTTCATTTAATGATGTTCGTAAAAGAAAAACACTTTGATTAACCAACAGGATAAAGTTCGTATACAGAATAGTCATAATATTATATTTGTGTGGTGGACACGCGTGCAGGTAGCTTAGCTCCACAGCTCGGAGCATATTAGTGATGTAAGGGACGGGCCAGCCACGTATTCTAAAAAATTCTGTTTTATTATACGAAATGTTAATTTAACGCCTGTACGAGTGTTAATGTGTGTACTCGCACTAAACGGTTTCCTGTAACTACCGGGTCGACCGAGCTTATAATGCGACATTCCAGCGCAGACTATAAATTACGATTTATATAGGTACCGTGCATAGCAATTTTATTAGGATTTGCAATATGAGACTTCTAAAATTGTGAAATATAGCTATAGCTGCTGGTTGAAAAAAATTATACTTTTTTTTATTATTTTTTGAACACTTTTATGAGAAACGGTAACCGCTCTGGTGTTGACTTCCGAATATCATCACATTGCATGGTATTAAAAAATAAAAAATAAAACCGTATTCCTAGCTGAAACCAACAAAATATCGAAATTATCTTATTCATTTATTTTCATCTAGAATGTAAATGTGATAATAAGAGATCACAATAACAATATTTGTCATTTATTTTCTTTATTGTTTATAGAAATATATATGTTTTTTTCATTTTCAAAGTACTGAAATAAATAAAAATAAATATTCAATGCAAATAGTTCATTAATTTTTAATATTGTAAAAACCTCATATTGAGTGTATTATAGATGTATTGTATGCTCACTATGGCTCGGGCTGCTATTCATGAATGTTTTACTTAATTTTGCCGACGATTCCGTACGATATTTCATTACTATTTGATTCACGTTTTGCCCCGCATTCTTTTTATGAATATATAATATATATTAGGCGGGTTACAGGCTAGCGTTCACATTTCGTGATACTAAAAAAACATCAAAAGATTCTAATTCAAAAGTTTCTAAAATTGGATATCATATTTCATGTATATGTTATAAGTTCAAAATGTAATACAATAAAAAATAAAAATAAATTGTTATTTACAACACGTTCAGTTGGATTTTATTGGACTGGTTTTAAGGGCATATTTAAGAGATATTGACTTGGGTAAATAAAATGTTAACTGCTACACAATTTTCATTATTATTATTATTTTTTTTTGTACAAATGAAAATAAAATATGATGATAAATACAATTTAATATGGGAATCTATATAAGAAATAAATAAATGTAAAGCTTACATATGTTATACTAAATTTTAAATCAAAATATCATAAAATAAACACAGACTATATTCAAAACCACTGTTAGTATTATCATAAATACTAGTATTTATAATCAATGGGCAATGGTATTACAAATCAACAGTTAACTAAATTTTTTTTTAAACCAATCCTATCATTTTTTGTCAATTTTTGTATCTCATAGAATTTATTAGTTAATGAAATAAATAAATAAATATATATATATATATATATATATTGGTGTGACAACATTAAGCTATCGTTTTACGATGCAATATTATTTTATTTAATATTTATTTTACTTTCAATTGTTATTCATGTATACGCACATATATATATATATATATATATATATATATAATATATAATGTATACTTGTTATTTGTTAATAAATGCCTCCATAGGATATTCTATTTAAATTCGTAAAAAAAAAATGTAAAAAGTAAATGCTAAAATTTTCTTGTTAGGTATGCCCTATTGGTGCAGTAAAGCGGCATTGTTAATTTGATTGTGTTATGAAGCGATTGTGAATAAATAGCTTCATAGTTAACTAGCTACTAACAGAATATATTTTATATAAATGATATCGTATTTATTCTTATTTACAAAAAGTAGGTGATTTTTTTAGTAATATCTATTAAAACCATAAACGATTTTCTACCGTTAGAAATAAATATATGGAATATTTTGTTTTTATTACGTCACAAGTGTGTTATTAAAAAGAAATTAAAAAATATATCACCGTGAAACCATTACAAGTTCTTCGCTCGAAAACACTGGAATCTGTAACGAATTAAGTTCAAATGAAAGTAAAAAATATTAAGTGACTCGTGTTTAATAATGTTCCTGATTTATTTGTATGTTTGTTGCTTGATTACACAATGATCATATTTTTCATTAAAAAAATAAATAGGTGGATAAAAAATGAGTTATTAAATCTTCGATATTTTCATACAGTAGCAGAAGTAGTGTTATGTCTAATATCCACTGTTGTATTAGGACATATAATTTGTTAATGTACCATGAAATTAAATTGTCTAAGCTTTTTTTTTTCCATATGACGTATTCTTAACATTGTTTCTGTTTTCTCTGAACGTAAACTTGACGTATTCAATTACCTTTCTTAAAATATCTCATAAAAGTGTATATATATATATAAGTTTTTTGCTCATAACTCTTTGTATTTTTATCTCGTATGTACCATCTTATTTCACCTTTGAGGAGTAATAATTACATTGTTTAATTTATTTATCAAGGACCTTTTTCTCCCCCAGTTTTCAGGTTACGAACCGGAGAAAATTGTTTTTACTACATTACTAACCCAATGATAAACAAATATAGGCTCAAGGACATTATTTTTCAGCGGGAAAAATGACTATTTTCTTTATATACCTAAGGGTATACGCCAGTTTTGTCGACGTAGAATACTACATTTTCACTGTTGATTTACATGTCATTCAAAATATTGTTTGTAAATCGTATAGAATCAATCGGGTGTACTATTTACGACTATATATTCATTGTTTTTTTTTTTTTTTTATGGTTTTTTTTTGAAGTTCTGTACATTTTATAAATAACAAAAAATATTTTTAATTTCATCTGCTAAAGCAAAACATTTAATTCTGTGCCATTCATCGTTGAGCACGCACGTTCGTCACGCCACGCACACAATTTATTATCAGTATTATTATTATTTAATATTATGTCTATGTGTCAGCACGATATGTTCGTGGGTTCGTCCATCATATCTCTCGTAAAATCACATGATTTTTCGAAGCGGAATTTGTCATTCTACCTCTTCAACCAAACCAGATGCAAATTTAAAGAAAAGCAAAACTTTTGCATCGCCCAACCGTTTTTCTTTTCTCTCCATGTACGATGATCTCCTCGTGGTTTTCAGTCCTCCTCCCGTCGTAGTCTCTACTCTAACCTACTACACAACCTGAATCTATAGACCCACCATCACCTCAGTGATGAAGAAAATGATCTTGTAAATAAAATATCACCTCCAGTATTTATCATAAGTAATGTTGTTAACTACTCCGCGCTCAAAACATTTAATTTTTCTAATGGGTACAGATGGTTTTACGACTACTGCCAAGGATATCTTCTAATATTATTCTCATCGAGAACTGTGTTAAATCATTAGAACTATCTGCGAAGTGCGCGTTATATTCTGGTGCACATAAAACAAACTATAAATGCTTCTTAAAAAAAAAAAAAAAATGAAATGTCAAACACTGCTCACAAGAAAGACCTAATTATAAGATCACGGCCATTTGCATAATCAACAGTGCCTACAAATGTTATATCAGCTATAGCTGAGCCCTCGTCCACATACATACCTGATGCAAAGAAAAACTTAAGGCTAACGTCATATGCAGAAGCAATTATGGGCAATTCGAACAATTTAAAACCCAAACTTAGGTATCTCAAATATTATATCTTAGTTCGTTACGCAATTAAACTCTTATTAACCCATTAATTTCCCTTTTATCAACACTCTTGAACACATCAGTTTTTAAGTATAACATTTTTTCTTAATTACCTATATCCATAATACATAATACACTGAATTCGAAATCACAAACATCCAATGTTGTCATATCGTTGTAAGTTTCTAACTCTTATTATGATAATACATTTTATTATCTTCTTAAGTTGAAATTTTAATTTTTGACATTACTAGAATCACTATGTATATAATATTATTTAATATATAAATAATCTGTTAATATTAACCGATTGGCATTATTATATTATTTTAACAGTAATTAGATTAATTAGATTATATTAGTTTTCCAACTAAGTTTCAGTGGTGAGGGAAGGTGGTTGATTTCAAATCGTACAATGCCAAAGCGTGGTCGCTGTGAATACGAAGTCTTTTCTCTTGGGACCTGTTGAAGAGTATTTGCGCTGGTCAATTGCTGAGTTGACTAAACGTCATCTAATCGGTCGGTTCCGCGACTGCGTGTTTCGATAACCCGATGACGGATGTATAAGATTGAACGATGAAACCACTCGTTCGACTTTTCGATCCGATGATCATTGATTGCAAATAAAAATGTCATCGGTATTACAGTTATTACTTGAAAATGATTCAACAAATTTCATCGGAACCGTAGACGGAAATTGGAGTGTGATTAGGAGGTTCCCTTCGAATCAACCGTTTATGTACACCATGGTTGGTAAAAATTGAACACAGTCCATCGATGTTTCAGTTAAAATGAATATATTATTTAAAAATAATAATTTATAGGACTCTAGGATTTTAACGAATTGTCATTAACGAGATCGGTCATTCGTTATATTATTCTGTATATAATTTTTACTATACTGTCATTAGACTAATAATGCGCACATCGTGTATACATATACGTTACATATTTGTTTACTTCTACGCCTATTTGTTACGAATTATTAGTCTTGTTAATCATTAATACAGCTCGATGATTTCATATTCCAATTATTAATCAGAATTAATCATTGACCCCCTCTCGGACTGTTTAGTACCTATAAATATATTGCACGTTCGTAGCAGTCGCATTATGCATATTTCCCACTAAAATTCAGTTGTTATTCAAGTGTTTTACAACTTCACTATTTCATTAATTATCTCTCTCTCTCTCTCTCTCTCTCTCTCTCTCTCTCTAATAATTATCTTATGCAAATATAGTGTATTCAATTTGCTTACCGACAGTAATTTCTATTAATATATAAGTTTGTTTATTTTTTCAAAAACAATAAGTATTTATTACACTAACTACATTGATAATAGATATATAGAGTAATTAAAATTGGTGAATTATTTTACTATTTTAGTATTAAGGCCACGCTTTATTAGAAAGCCAAAGTCTTCCATCACCTTATCTGGCTGTTCGGATTGAGAATTTGTTAATTAAATAAATGTTAAAATGGTTCATATTTTTTTTGGCAGTTAGACAAAATTAAAATGCTTTTTATTCACAATAGATAGTTATTATTTTAAACAATATTTTCATTATTTTACTTTAAAATACTTCCTGTTTAAACTATATTTAAGTATCTTAAATTAAATAATTCAAAAATTATATTTAATAGCTGTATTATTTTATTTTTATAAGTTAAAATTGAATTTTCTTAGAATAGTAATGGTTAAGTAGGTATTTATACTACTTTTAATTGTAAAAGTTATTTCAAAATTATTATTTATAATGGATCTATATAGTAGACACTGAAAAAAAAATGGAGCTATATTTTTCTTTAATGATTACTGATATAGATTGGAATCATTATCATAAATTCAGAATAATATATAGTGTTAAGAATTTAAAATGATCATATAATTTTGATTTGGATAGCTTGGAAGAAATGTTATGATGAGTATATTCTAGTTTATTTCGTTTTATAATGTATATCAATTCTGAAAACAGGATTCCTAACTTTAACTTGTTAAAGTTAATAAAATATTATTTCTAATTTATACTTTTTTTTTTGTATTTTTCTTTAACGATATGTCCGAACAAAATTCAATCAAACCGACGTATATAAATAATGAGATTGAATTTGTAATAAAGCACCTATATTCTATAATAATGAGAACAAACTCAAGTATAACAATAAACCGTTAGTATTGATGTTACATCTTTTATAATTCATTAATAATTTACATAAATGTTGTTTTGTTATGCCAAACGTATTAACAGATCTAGTAAAATATTAAAATATTTATAAATGCGATTGTCGTAAAAATAATTAGTTGGTCGTTCTGTTCGGAAAGTAAAATTAAGTGTAGTTATATATACGGGTAATAGTGTTTGCAATGTTTGAATTCAAAATGTATGAATAATTTACTTTCAGCCTCGATTGAAGTCGAAATTCTTAATCAGCGCTTTCAGCTATTTATAGGTGTCTATTACATTGTATAATATATACATGCTTAAAACTATAAATATACACATCGGTGACGTATGACTAAAATATTAAAAGCTTTCGAAAAAGTGTGAATTTCATCGTTTAAGATATTCAAATAATTAAGTATAACATTAATTCGAGGTAAAATTAATCGAAGATGAGTGCATACCAGACCAACCACTAAACAACTATTAACAAGTTATCACAATGCCACCGTGCCATCGAGGTTAAATTATACACAAAATCCTTAACAATATACAAATTTGTTGACTTGTATTGTTGACTTATTAGTCAATAGTTGTCCGACGTCTCTACTTCTTTGATTCATATATTAATATATTTATCATTCTAGAGTTGTGTTAGATATTTTAATCCTCCCAATCAATATTATTGTTTGATCAGTGTAGTGACCATTAGACGACCGTGGTGATTGGTAATATGGTAGTAATGACCGATGAATCTACATAGAATCTACGTAGAAAACAGTTTATAATAGAATATTATATATTAGGTACTGTGTTGTGCGTGAGACAGCAGTTCTCGAACTATTCTCGCAGAGCGTTGGCTTTTTTAGTCTATGGAATTCACGGACACATCAGAATTAAATAAAATTCAGATGTTAATATAATTAGTAAGTGTTTTATACAGTGCTGACTGCTGATTGTTGTACTATTATACAATAGTATTTGGACTAGGCCCTAACATCGCAAAATAATTTTGAGCGAATAGTGTTGTTAATATTTTTATGAAGCTCAACATACTTTATAAAGACATTTGTATTTTTTAAAAACAATTTAAAAAGCAGATCATCGACACATTATTTTTTACGAGTTAATAGTTTAAAATTGGCATTCATCGCCAAGCATTTGGTTTTTTTAGTATCCTAAAGGTCTCTACGAAGAAAATAATTTGAAAACCGTTGTAGTAGAATGGATAAATAATTACTGGTTTCTGATCAATGGCAAACCTTTACTGTAAGATTTATACAAATTTACGGCAAATAAAAACCTCGTCGACCCCATAAGTGTATGGTATCGTTATTTATGAAAACCGTTCTTCTCTTTCTCATGAATAGTGGATGTAATATTGCCACTTACAGTCTACAGGTAGGTGTCTCAGTAGTAAAACGTATGAAAACTTTATGTACTTGTAAATTTTTTATAGAAGTATATACATCTTAATTGGTAAATATAAGTGCATATAGAAATATTAATCCATTAGATCAATTAATACATTAATCTAAGCTAATCTACCTACATTTAAAATAAATGAAATCATATATTATTAGTTCATATAAACATTCGGTTGTACAATTTCCTATTTTGTGTTTCAATAAAATAAAGACATGTTTAAAAAAATAAATAAATATGATTAAAATAACTTAGTAAAATGACAAAAATAATTAATATTAATATAATATGATCATCAAAATACTGTCCTTTTGTTAAATTCATAAAAACTCTAAACGATCATCACAATACTATGTCGGATGTCAAATTATTCTTTTCAACAACTTATATTTTGTGTGATAATTCTGAAAAATTTATCCAAAGTACAATATTATACCTATACTATTCAAAACTACGGACATTTTTCGTTTTGTTCATTGTTACAATAATATAATATATTATAGGTTTCGTAAATAATAATAACTTTTCCCCCGGGGCTTTTGTGTCCCCAAAGTCCCGCGTGCACGCCTCTGAATATGCACAACATGACCACGACGCGATTGACAATACTATACGCGTTGTGAATAGGTACATTGTAATATTATACATCTTATACGTGTGTGGTGCTAGTTTTAGCAGGACTAGAGATATAGATTTTATCGGTAAAAAACATTTTCTGTAAATTTACGAAAATGTATGTAAAATATGGTAAAATGGTAAACTTCTCATTTCCCGACTTCTGGGCATATTGTTCCAACAAGAAATTAATATATTAGCTAATATAATAACTATTAACTAAGAACTAGTTGATATGTTCTTTCTTCTTATTTTATTCAAAACAGAAAGTAATTTATTACATAAACAACTTTGAAACAAACAAATTTTTAATTTTATTTTAGTTAACAACAAAATATATAGTGACTAGTAATAACTAATTAGTAATAAAGGGTAATAAAGAATCATTAACAGTAAATAAAAAAAAAAACAACGAAAAAAACTCCATTTAATTTCAAGTAGAAAATCAAAATGTGGTTATAGATGTGTATTTTTTTCTTTGAGTTATTAACATATGTTTCTGTGTATTAAGACGATTACACTGTATGTGTGTTTATTTATGTATCTTTCCCCTTCGATGTTAATATTATCCAATAATATTATTGTAAATTATCTTAAATTATAACTCGAGAAAGACGGTTGAGAATGTGGGGTCACTTGAACGTTAAAAATTACCGGGTAAAAAAACAAATTTACGTAAATTTACCCATTTTTAGGCAGTACCAACGTTTAGAGACACACGCACACACGCACACAAACGCACGCTTCCCTCGAACATCTACGCAGCACACACACACACACACGTGCACACATATACACATAATCGCGGGAACACACACGCAGACGTGGGCATAACGACGCGTGTGGGAGGTAGGTTTGTAGGGGATGATGTGTGGTGTGGACGTTTGGGCGCGCGCGCCTCCGGAGAGGGTTCGAAGAGTATTTTCCGGGTACGCGTGTACAGGGTGACGGGGCGGAGCCAGTGGCCACTGCGCGTATATAACGTGTTGTCACGGGGTGCCGAGCCGCACACGGTATTTAGAACACAACAAAAAAAAAAAAAAAAACGGATAAAATAAACCGTCGACGGACACACATAGCCCTCCGGCATCTCGTCGTCGTCGCAACAGCAGCAGCAGACAACAGTGTACAGTCGCACGCACTCACGCACGGCATACACGCGGGGGCGTAAGTCATCGTCGCGCGCGCGTCACGTCACGTCAGTACTACAAATAAACCCTTGCTCGACCGCCGCCGCCTTTGCCATTTGCATTTGAACGCGTCCGTCGCGCACTTTCCTCCGAATATAGTACTGTTACATATATAATATATATATATATACGTACGTACGTACACCCGAACAGCGGCCGCAGAGCGCAACAGGCTGCCGACGAACAAAGACGGACAACATTGTACATACGAGTATTTAATATTCGTATACCTGGCCGGTGTGTGTTTGTTATAATATTATCATTATAATATACGTACGTGCCATCGAGGCACACGCGTTCCGGAAAATCAACAGTTGTACGTCATCTCGACGTCCCCGACCGAGGATAACCTGCTGCGGAAAAGGTCGGTACCTGTGTCGTATACGATATTATATTATTCTTAAGTTATTTTCACACGCGTATTATAGGTTTCGCGGTATATTGAGTATATTAACACAACATTTTCAGTACACGTCATAATAATACATACCGAGACTGATGACAATTATGTTTATACGTAACAGCGATCGGAGTTTTCATTTGATTCATAAAAGCTGTTCACTGAAACACGCCTAATTTCCACTTAGGTTTAAATAATCCAGCGAATCATTTTAGATCATACTATTTTATAAAATTACTACTATATGTACAAAATGATTCAGGATGATTCGATAAATTCAATAACTTTTGTTCTATTCATTATTTTTCACTTTTTTTCTCTCGATAAATTATATTATACACTGCTACATCAAAAATGTATCAAACAATTTTTTTTTATTTCCGAACCCAAATATTCAAATTTTAAATTATGTTGTACTGCAAAAAAAAAAAAAAATCAAAATAGCCATTTTTTAATACGGATTTTTAGAAAAATGTAGGTCCTTGCAACTCTGATAAAGGCTTACGCGTTAGTTTTCTACCATTTGTTGAAGTTTGTGAACAATTTTACAATAATATTGTGTCTCACATAGTTCATAATTTTATTGCATTATATTGTACATTAACATTATTTTAGGAAGAACCTAATCTAATCTTGATAGAACGTACAATAATTGTACAATCATTTTAATTATAAAATTTAAATTTTCAGTAAATCTAAAAAATCTTAATAAATTAATATCTAAACTTTAATAAGATATTTAAAAACTGTTATATTCTAAGAATCAAATTTTCTGCAAAATAGTTATTTTAGTTTTTCTTTTTTTAATGGTAAAATAAAATCTGAATTCCAAAAATAAAAATAAAATATTCTTAAATAATTTTTTTGTAACGTAATACTAAAAAATGTATATATATATATTTAAAAAAAAAATTAATAATTAAAAATAATGGATAGAACAAAATTTATTGCATTTGTTGAATTGTTCTGAAATATTGTATATTATTAATATATTATTATAATTTATAAGTGACTGTTTCTGAGAAAACCGTTGTCACATGAAATTTTGAACTTTAGGTATACACCGTACGAGTATATTACAACAGTAATAGTTGTAGTTATTTATTATATAGTACTGCAGATAACTATCCCATAGAAGTTAGATGATTGAGTAGTATTCAGTAGTTGGTTTAGTGTTATTGACACGTGCTTAAACACGAATGTTGCCTTTCTGTTCGATATTATTTTTACGCGTAATATTGAAGTAGGGATGATTAAATTGCAATAAATAAATAATATAATAACGGCAACGAAAAATAATGTAAAAAATATGTTCAAATAGTTTTTTTATTTTCTTATTACATTGCATCTGTTATAAATTATTATCTTGTTATACACAACTAGTTGTTAAAACAGCTTTATAGTGTTTGAAATCTCGTAAATCTATGCAAAATCAAACCACTTTTTATATCCACGTGCATTACGAACAAATCGTTTTGCATCATCATTATTTAGTATTTTCCTTTCAGCAAAAAATTTTTTTCGCTAAAAATATTAAATTATTCTATTAAAATTACGTATCCATATATTTTAAGTAAGATATTACTCCCGGTAGATTTTAGATACTATATGATATTCTTTTTTTTTTCAATAGTTTCGTTTGAAAGTTTACAAACGATGTAGGTACAACAATATTTTTCTATTTTTATGAAATAAAAAACTACTAACATAATAATATATATGAATAAAAATCTGTATACTGAGATAAATAGTGTTTGAGTGTATACCACTACGGTAGGAATCTTTGAAATTGAAAGTATCTACGTTCTATAATATTCGATAGTGAATTTTGATCGAAGCTTCATAAATTTATAATGTACAAATAAGAAGGTGTTAGAAATTACAAAAGTATGATATCTCGAGTTATTCGAAGTATATTTTTATGTATAATTGTTCAGCAGAAACTATTTTGTAATAAAGTATTGAATTTTAAACGCGAAATTATTTATTTAATAAATTTGTTAACAGACCTGGTGTCTGTTAGCATAAGCATATGTTTCGGAAAATTCAAGATTTTTGGCAGTCTTTCATCGTTACGCTAAGGGTAAGAGTAAGTTAGACCAACATCGATATTAATACCAAAATAATCAAGATAATACAAGATTAAAAATATTCGAATTATTTACACGAATACATGATGATTTATTGTTTCATTAAAATAGTTTAGTAATAGAAAAATGATATTGAATTAAAAACATATGTAGTAAAAAAAAAGAAAACGAGACCTATATTAACACGTTAAAAGCATTTTTTGTTAAACTTTCCAGAAGTCACTTTATAATTATTAATCGAATAAGTGTAGTTCTCCGTTTTAACAGTCGAAAAAAAATCGTACAATTCAGAATACTTCAACTTGTGATTATAAATTTTCCATTTAATTAATTTAAATAAGTGGTGTTAGGTAATTCACTAAATAAGTTGTAATAATAACGTTGATATATATAATAGCATTGATACATCTCATGCACCTCAGTCACGTAAATATATACCACCATATCAAAGACCTTAAAACGTAATAATGCAAAAACACATTTGTTCATTGTTGTGATTACAATTACATACTCATTGCATAGAAATATATAATTAAACACAATACATCGTTACAATAAATAATTCGTATTACCAATTTACCTACACTTATTTGGCAATCTGTATACTATTTATAATTTAAACTATTTATAATTTTACTATTACAATTGATATTAAAAGTTCATATAACTCTAGTGAAAATGTGCAATAAACATGTATAAATGACAAAATATCCATCTTTTTTATTCATCATTCTTTCCATAATGATATAATTATAATCAAAAAAGTGAATTATTAAATACAAGTCTTGTGTGAACATATTCAATATATCAACCAACAAAGACTTTAGTCATTTTAGCTCTGAATTGATTCTTGATTTCGATGATTTTCTTTCGTTGTTTTCTACAGTATAAAATAACAATATAACATTAATATCTTGAGCTAATACAAGACAATTTATTTGTTCATTGATATTTACTCTCGGTCTCAAATTCTCTTTATTATATTTTAACTACTTTTTCTACACCATAATTAATATTATTATTTGTTTCTTAAAATATATGAAATTTACTTTTGTTGGAATCGTAACGGATTGTGTTTTATAATAATTATGTAAGAAAAATATTTCATGTTACGTAAAATAATACAAACGAATCTGATGTATACTCAGAGTTCTATTTACAGTGATCCTCGGAATTTACAAGATTTACATACATGATACATGTATTTATTTGAAATAACCATAATAATTGCCAGACATGTATTTTAAGTATGAAACAAAACCATAAGATAATATGGGGGCTTGGACGAAAAAAAAAATATATACTTATATCATTTTATTATTTTAATTTTAACTACCTATTAGTGTAATGGATAACAAAAATGGAACGATTAACATTTTTATTACTAACATATAGTGTTATAAAACTGATTTGTCCACGTACCTATTAATATTATTATTATGATTATTATATTTTGGCCAAAACATTTAAATAATTACATTAACCTTTACCAAAGTTACTAATAATGTATTGGTAGTAGTGTATAGATTTAAGTAAGTACTTGCAAATTCAATGATTTATGCTATCATAATATTATTATGAGTCTCAAACCACAAACGCTGCATATTAAATTTGTATACTAATTATATGATTTATGTTTGATTTCTGAAAAAGCTTTTTTTTTAATTTAAGTAGTCTTAATGCTTGCAAAAATTGTAATAGTATGTATAAAAAGTGAATAAATAACGTATTTAAAGTCATAGAGGAATAAAATGATTATAAATTAACATTTCATATTCAAAATTTGAATTATTATTTCATTACGAATATACTTACAACCTATATATAGTACTACATACTTGTGTATACATTTTTTTGCGCTAAGAAATTTATAAAGTACAATTACAGAGATGTATAATATTGTTTAATTGTTTAATATGTTAATTTGCATCGACATTAATAAAATCTTATTAAAAGATATGATAATAATAAAACAATAAAAACATATCTTTGACCAGTAATTTATTCTTGATAATACTCTGAAAATTGTGTGTATTGTAATATATTTTACATTTCATTCTTTTTTTTTATAATAAATTATAGGCTTTCACTTGCATATTATTGATTTTGATCTGTGTTATGCCGAAAAGTAAATTTAAATCCATCGAACATAATGTTATGAAATATAGGTTTACACAAATCTTTTTTTCTTTGAAATATTTTTATCTCTAGACTCCAAATAATGTGAGAAATGTATTTATTTTAAAATGACAGTGAACGATGGTTTAATGCAGACATATTTTATCGAGTACAACTGTACAAGATGTGTAATTTTCATAAAACTATTACCTTAAAACGATAATTTTCTAAAATTGACATTTATAGATAGGTATATAATATATAATATAATTTATTCATTATTTCTGGGTTTTACGTTAGGTAAATTAGTTTATAACTTAATAGTTACGTCGTAAGAACTATATGAAAATTCGAAATATAAAAATTGAAAATAAGATTTTATAATTTCTATTTTAATAACATAACATAATTATATAAGTCATACGTATAAAATAATGTAAATATTTGTGTTTTTAATTCCATTCTCATTTTATAGATAAAAAAATTCAAAGTGTTTTCTTTAAAATACTATAGGTATTCGTGTTTAAATCCAATTTTCATGAAAAAGTTGATCCTTTTCAAATTGTCATGAAAACAACTTTGTAAAAGTCAAACAAAAACCGATCTAACGTTTTGTTTAACGCAACAAGAAAACAAAACATTGGGAATTTCGTTGATGAAAAATAGTTTTTAATTATATTACAGGGAGCATATAATTTATTATATCCCATATTATCTTATTCCACAAGTATTATTTGCAATTATAATACAATTCGCGTGGAAATAATTGACGCCGGTTGAAGTATCTATCTTATTCACGACGGGAAATAATAACTCGCGGTAATATATAACATTTTTACGTAATCGAAACGTATTTTCTGTCATACTGTGTATCGTATATTTATAGATAAGCACTTGTTACTTTTACGAGAGGCTCAACAGGTATCGAGTTTGGACGAGGGCAAGATGGGGTAGGGACTTTATCCGTGCAGGCACATAATATTATCGTTTCGGGTGATTTCGAAAGCGGTTTAAACGATGACAATTTTCGTACAAGCACAGCTGGCGCAACTTTTTTGTATTTTCCCCTACGGCCCACGTTTATCGATTGGCCGAATTCGCGAACACGACACGCGATAATCGTATCAAGCGCGTGATCCTCTCCGCGCGCGCGTGATGCAAGATTCTCAAGAAATATTATCATCATCTTTCCTTTTTCCATATTGTCGTATACCTTTTTGTCGTCGCTGCGGTTGTTTGTTTCGACCGTGTATTATATTTTGTATGCTGTGCGGACACACCATCATTTTAATCGAGTTTCACGACACTGAGAAACATGATATAACGTAATAATATTATATATTACACCGACGAATAAATGGGAATGCTCCACATATACGTTGATAATATTCCCAGGAGACGACTTTTTTCGAATGGATTTTACTCGTGCCGGCCATATGCGCCTGTGAGTGCTTGTAGACTGTGGAGGAACGAATACTATACAAGACACATACGTTTAAATCTTTCCGAGGCGTGTCCACGCGAAATCATCGTACTTTTGTTATGACATGGTCGTGTTGTCGATTACATCATAATCGTGTTCAAAATATTTAATAATCGCGGATTGATTTTTCTTTCGGGTCAAAAATTTGAATTAAAACCTATTCCAGACTCAAGACCATACTTCAATGGAGAAAATCAGGGGGAAGGGAATTCTTCTAACTATACACCAACGGGTAATAAGGAAAGAGCTTATATTTGATCGTATTTGAATCCTTACGGTATTGGTATATTTGTCAGTAAGCCCACGGTTTTCAACTTATATAAATTATGTACTATTATATATACAATGTTTAAACACGATGTACGGTTTACGCGGTACGTACAAAAATTGTTTAAAACATAACGGAGGTGCACCATTTACCCTCCTAAGCCAAAAAGCAATACCTAAGCGACAATATTTGAAAAATGAGTTAAAATATATTCGTAATTTGAATGCGATTTTTATAATTCCTTTTCAAAAATACCTTAAGTATACGTAAGTAATAGATTTTGTAATAAACGTGATTAAATAACAAACGTACGTATATATATATTGAAGATATATATGAATTCTAGATAGATACTAAGCAAAAAGCAGAAGATATCGAACAATACGTATACAAAAAGTCAGAGAATGCTCACAGTATAGGTACATGATAATTTTAATTAATACTTATATAGGATTGGAACATTATACTTATATGTTCTATGACATACAGCGCTCGCAATTACGGATAGTTGATAAGAATTTTCCAGTCAATAATAGTTTTCATATAGATACTTACGGTTAAGTACGGACTTCGTCGTTAAACAATAATGATATATTGATGTCTCACGTGCTCCTAAAGCTTTACGTTTTGAGTCATTTTAGTACTTATTTATAATATTGTATCCCGGAGTAGGTCTTTGAGTTTAACGGGATTTTGTACAGCAGAAAAATAAGTTTTAGAATTATTTATCCATTTATTTCGATAATTTTACGTGATTAACAATAATAATATGATACATAAAAAGTTTGTTTTTCTCAAAACCATCACTATATTGATTGTGGCTATTACCACCTTTTGACTTATACGAGGGCAGCGAATAAACAACTGTATCGGTTTGTACGGGCGGCATAATGGCATTCTGGGGTTGGTCTCGGTACCTATTAACTAATTGACGCTTTTAATTGGTACGGGCGGCATTTTTTCGTATTGTATACGCTTCAACAAAATCACGTTTACAATTTTATTCTAATAATATTTGTATGCTACACGCAATATTGCTTGCAGCCATATTATGTGTCGAACTTGCCGCACTTTAATGTATATTTAGTGAATACACTGTTTGTTGTGTAAGTACACGCGTATTTGTATAAACCGCTGTTAAGAGCGGCGTTGGCGAAAGTTTACATTTGCATACGCGTTATGATTTTTGCTAAAGGCTACTTAACGACATGCGTACGACTTATTGTGCGTGTTGTATTGAAACGAGAAAATGTTTTAAGTGTCACGACATCGAAATCGGCCTCGATATAACAATATTACATCGTCATCATCATTACCGATCCATTGCAATTATTTAATACGATTCAGTTGGTTATTATTTTCCGTTCCGCGTATCGGTATATTAAACGGACGTGTATAGGTAGTACCTATAAGTCAAACAATAATTATTGTATTATTATTTTATTACTTGCCATCGCTACCACCGCGGCCGCAGAGAAATTCCGTCATAATACTATGTACACGGCGTACGTTGTATAATTTTCAAAACTCCCGTGTTTCCGATTTTTATGTTTCAATGGTCATCCGTTTAATAGTTTGGCATTATCGTATAATATTTGTTCGCAGAACTATACAGAATTCGAAATACATGTGTGTCGTATATTTTTACGATGATTCGTAATAATTACAAAACTCGTAATGTTTTGTTGAGAACTTTATGAATACTGGACAAAAAAAAACAAAAAAAAAAAACAGGAAAAAAGTCATTTGTTTCAGATTTTGAAAAATGAAATAACTTATCCGGTACTACAATGATTTTTAAGCCCACGCATATACCAACTGCAGAATATCTGTTTATTATTTAAGTATAGTGGAAGAACTAAAACAATTTCAAGTTCTTCAATTTTTCATCTTGGTTCTGTAAGCAAGTTATCACTCAAATATTAATAATGGTTTAAAAAATGCTTCCGAAAAATTTACTCAAAAAAAAAAAAAAAAATGAAAAATGATTTCAATTTTATAGAATTAAATTAAATTGTATGGTAAACATAATACCGATGGGGGTTTTTTTTTGTAATCCGTATTCTAATTCAAAAAATAATACACTTGGAAGCTTATAATAATTTTAAAGTTTCTTTTATGACTGTTCAAATTTATGATGCAGTTAAATGTATTAACTAGTGACGAGTTATTGTTTAAGTATATTTTAGGTTTTTGAAATAGTTACGCCACTTGATAATATTACATTTAACATAAAATATTTCAAGTATATTTGTTTAATACATATTTCATATTTACAATAAAATTTTAATCATATGAATTATTATTGTTATGATGACTTATACTTGGAATTTGAATAATATAGTCTAATTTGACTATATTATTTTTGCATTAAATCCAGAATATCACCATTATCGGGATTAGCCATTTTTTATTATTAGTCCTCAACTGTGGAAATCGATATCTTTTATGCATTTATATACGAGTATTAACCAAGTATGTCTCAAAATCGTTTTCCAAGTGTAATAATGTATTGTGGCTTTTATTCTATGCTAATATTATAATATACAACTATAAATCATCAATTCTGCATGGGTAAAATATGATGTCCAATGGTCAAGGAATAAATTTACGAAGAAAAATATTGAACATTTGTTGTTAGTAATTAAGCAACGTTTTAAGTTTAAATCATATTTTATGGAAGTTATTGTGAATTTTAAAAATGTATACCTCTTAATGATAACACCTCCTGTCTCAGAGTTCTATCCACGTAAACTAAGATGTGTCCTCATTTTTTTAAATGATGTGTCCATTGTTTTTTTTCATACCCGAACATTCATTTATTCTCCACATGATGTTTATATATTAGATACATTTTTAACTCACAACTTTAACAATTTTAATTTCTGTAGTTAATATACAATCTTGCTTTCTGAATAATAGAATATAAAAACATTACGTTTCGAATGTTTTGATGTTATAGTCTTAAATTATACATAAAGAATCGCCTTTATACAGTTGGTTATTCTATATTTTAATTTTTGTTTTTTGTACAATTTTCAACGTTATTTTATTTCCTTTGGTAAATCAGTGTTTTATTGTCTCAGATATTTAATCAATATTTTTTTAAGACAACTATAAGGCAGTAGAGGTAAATTATACATTGTCATATTATTATTGAGTATGAGGTATATTTGATTACTACTCTATAAATGTTATTAATTTTTAATTAATAATAATAAAAAAAACGGGTGGGCCTCGCTTTGCTGTACAGTTGGGGGTGGAGTGTACCTCGTTTATAGGATAGGTCATTATTACAATGGATTTGTTAAATTTGAATGCAATGATAGATATCATTGTATACGAA
>JAIPRK010001117.1:59260-94359 GCA_025469195.1 Chaitophorus viminalis
TGAAAATTTCAAGTTGTTGCGGTTTTTCGTTTTTGAGTTAGAGTATTTTAAAAAAATGTAGTTTGTAAAAACGTGATTTTGCGTAAAATTTCCTGTTTTTTCGTAATTTTTTTATCGTTTTTTTCGAAGCATTTTTACTACCAAAAATCGTGTCCTCAGACACAAAAAAAAAAAAATAAAAAAAAACACACATCATTGTAAAACCAATAGATTCCATCACTCCGTTCAGAATCTAAAATATTCCTTATTGATTATTTATAGTAGGTATATAGATACGCTCTGGATATTTCAACACCAAAAAAAAAAAAAAATTATAATTGATAAAAAGTGAAATGCAAATTGCTGTATGTGAAGTATCAGTTTTATTTATTTTTAACTCAGGATTAACCTGTTATACAGAGTGATAAAATCGAAAGTAATTTATTTTTGTCCCAGGGACTTTGTTATGGTGCACCATCAGTCTTGTTCAACCAACTTAACTCTTGAATTAAAAAAAAAAAAAAAAAAACAAATGTCGACATTTTCATAAATTCGCATAATAAAAAAAAAAGTGGAAAAATACGTGATCAGAATCCCGAGAATTATAATGACCAATTTATAATGGATTTTTTTTTTGGGGAATTTATCGTATTGCAATGCACATATGGAAGTGAATAACATAATATTATTGTATAAAACAATTAACATTATAGAAGAATGTGAATGGTGCACAGGTACCTATGTAATACTATTTGTATATTATTCACTATTCGACATTTGTTTGGCAAATAATTTTACTTTTAATGTCCTGAGGCACAAATACATTTTTAATAATGGGTTATGTAGCCTACTTTTTTTTTACACGCATCGAATTTGAATTTTATTAAATCGTTATGTCATGTATAATTTGAATATAAATACATCAGGTTTTAACAGTTTATCTGTTCCTCAGTACATAACTGTATAAATCGTATAAGACCATTGCGTAAACATGACGGATTTCAAAAGATCGTCAACATCGATTTTATCAATCAGCATAATGTAGGAAATATTATTGAGAGTACCTCAATAGTACCTGATGAGACCTAATATATCATATACCTGCTCGAGTAGACAGTTCTTATAATATAGTGTCACACTTTTAGTGTTTTACAAATTTAAATTCTATTAATTTGTTTTATTCTTTCGATAGATAATACAATAGATTAATATTTTATTGGAATTCACGAAAGGAAATACAATCTCGATAAGTTGTATCTATACATATGACATGTACAATATTATAAATATTATGTGCCTATCTATTATAACGCAATACAATTCTGAAATTCCACAATTACATAACAACATGTTTGTGATGTATTTATAAAAAAGCTCCTGTATTACAAACCAACTTTTTCATCATTAACAATGTTAATATATGTTTTACGTAACACGACTAACTTCAGATACCATAAGTATACCGCAAGATAAACCGTTTCGTCAGCTTATAATAGATTTAAGAAGATGCATCAGTACACATAACAAATGAGGTAACTTTTCCGTCTTGTAACACCATGTATAAATTGCTATTAGTGTTTTATAAGTGTTTAGTTTACGTTGTAACATATCTGGTGTATTTCGACACTTATCAGTGTAAACCCTATTTTCATCGTTTGAATAAATATGTTGACGTAGTATATATCTTCTATTGAACCAAACCTTTTTTGCACGACCTTAAAAATTCTTGTTTAACAATATTATTTTCTATAGTTCTAATGTGCGTATTGAATGAGAGAAAAATATATTATTTATACTGGTATCCTAATAAATATAAATATTATGCATAATTATTTTTCCTTAAGTAATAATTATCTGAATGAAAAAAAAAAACAAAAAAAAATGAAAGTAATCGAAAACTAGCTGCGTCATGTCCATTAATTATTATCTTTTTATTTAGTAATATTTAAATATTATCAGCTATTGCGTTCTTGCAAAATAATATTAAATAAAGCCATGATTTCTTAAACTATGAAACCTTAAAACTAAAAAGTATCGCAGAAAATATTATCACTTATGAGAATAGTTCTGAAGTAAATTTAACATTATTGAATACAACCATCAAAGTAGTACCATAATTTATAATTCATTATCACCTTAGAAATAAATAGTTTTTAATGTAAAAACTATAAAAAATTACCTATAAATAATACTTAATATATTGTTTTATATTTTAAGCGTTTACAGATTTTCTGCTTTTAGTTACATAAACTAAAAAACTAATGTACTTATCTATCATCTCCATATTATACTTTAGTTACGGTTATAATAATTTTTAGTAATTTTTTAGTAACCCTAGCATTGTAAAGTTTAATTTTTCCATGCCAAAAATGTAATATTTACAGTGTAATAATATTATTGTTCGATAAAGACAGTATCAAAAAAAAAAAAAAAAATACAGTAAAATGTAATATACATACTTATATATTTATAATATGATGCATGAAAAAAAATACAATATGAATGTAATATGAACACAATAAAATGTGTTTCAGATAATCACACTGTATGAATGCTCAATTATTGAGAAAAATAAAACTAGTAGGACAATATATTGAATGTATAACAGTATATGCCTATCGATTGATTAACATTTTTGACTCTTTTGCATGTGCAGTTGTATATTATAATCCGGACTGACTGGTATTGTAAAATTGTTGATTGTTCACTGTGTCAACAGGGTGGTATTATTTTAATATTATAAAAACACCAAGAAAAAATACGAAAAGGGATACTTGGACCGTAACCGTGATGGAAAAATATTTCACATAGTTTAACGTTCGCTATGTAGATAATAGGTGTGCGTAAAGAATTGAAATGTGATATAATCTAGAGGGACTCACCTATGCAAGGTATGCATACATATATATGCGTGTACTGTTTTTGAATGACAGCCAACCATTAGGGAATACAATTATATTCGTCCTTAATATTATTCTGTTACCATTATAGAAACAGATTCCCGTAGGATTCACGAGAATATATTATTTTCGACTGCGACATGATTTTCTCCTAGGACTTTGGACGTTCTATATATATATATATATATATATATATAGTATATGTACGTGGAACCGAATAAATAAACGGATAGCGCAAACGTTAATCATTTGTACTTGGTCGATATACGTATCTAAACAAGGTGATACATTCCACAGAACTTGATTTATCCGGCGCATCCGAGTTGGGTCCCAAATACTAGGGGCTAATCCAGGTAGTGTACTAGTTGGGTCCCGGATTTTAAAAGGTGCTATACTAGTTGAGTCCCAGATTTTTTAAGGGTACTATACTAATTGGATCCCGAATTATTATTAGTATTCCACTAGTTCCTGAATATTTTTTGGTAAATATTATACACTATACTAACATTTTAAAATATTTTTATTACATTAAAAATTTATAGCTGACAATATGAATAAAAAAATTGCAGGAATAATCAATCGATTTGATTTTGAAAAATTGATGTCGTATAAATTTTTACCAACACACGTGATTTTTCCAAAAATATTATTTTATTTGTATTTATAATATTATTGTATAATTGTTTTAACATTTTTAATATTTTTTAACTTACACCTATATGGCTATATTTATATTATTATATTATATACACTTGGTTTTTAACCTTTTCAATATTTTTACCAACACAAAAGTGATTTATTTTTTTATAAAATTCTAATAACTTATATTTTTAAAACATTTTTAACCATATCTGTGGTCTAAATAGATTATAGACAGTCCTGAGTCTGTTAAAATGGGAAGGAAAATGTTAGTATAGTGTAGTACTTGCCAAAAAATATTCAAGAACTAGTGTTTTAGCTAAAATAATTTAGGATCCAACTAGTGTAGTACCCACAAAAATCTGGGACCGAACTAGTGTTGTACCTAAAATAATTCGGGACCCAACTAGTATAGCAATTATAAATTTGGGACCCAACTCGGATGCAGCTGATTTATCAGCAGTAATCCGCAATGGTCTTGAAAAAAAAATCATTATAATATTGAGTACAGGACATGGGTACCTAAAAAAAGGTACCCGAAAACCATCAAGCACTCGTCTAATGACTAATACTAGGTACCTATTTATTATTTTTAATAATGTTTTAAAATTTTGTAAAAACTAAAAAGAGCTTCAACTTTTAATGAAACAATGCTATGATTTAATAATCATATTATATTGATGTATTAAATACAATATTTGTTTATGCATGAACACCAAGAAAGATTTCTTTTATAATTTCGATGTTCGTTTAAACAATAAATGTCTGGCCATTGCATTTGTTTAATTATAAATTTTATTTTTCATTCGAAGACTTATTTAAGCTGCATAGGTGGATATTTTTGTATAATAATATACGCATTGGAAATTTAGAAATAACCAAACTTGATAAAAAGAAGATACTTATCCATACAGATCCGTTGTCAGTCACAAAGTTAGACGAATTATGTTATATTTTTCCTACAATGTGAGTACTGTATGAAATCAGTTTTCAAAATGTTTCATATGCATATTATCTAACATTTTCGATTTTACACTATTATTTATAAGCACCTAGTCCATAGTTGATAAATTTTTACCTCGTTTATAATATTTTTATCCATAATGAAATATTTTTAATGTTAATTCGTCGTTAAAAAAATATAAAAATTACGGCTTTTAATTATTTTCTGTAGGTGTTTTAATAGAAGAACACTTTTTTTAATCACAACGGTTAAAAAATTGAACACTATGATGAAATTATTTATCTGAAAAAATATATTTTTAAGAGTTCTTTTATACAATTATATTTGAAAGATCTAGTGCAGTTTCGATATATCTTCAAATTAATTATACAAGAAAAAACCGGACAAAGCCAATTAAACTTTTTACTAAAAACAAAGGACCAAAGTATACAATTAAAATTGTCTAATCAAAATTAACTAAAGAAACGAATCTATCTGTGCATGCAAGTAACTATATACATACACGTACAGCATGTTTAAACGTAAAAACAGTAAAAAAGAAAAAGAAAACACAAAAGGTAGTACCTTGTTGTATAACTATGGGATAATCAAAGAAAACCCAATTATACTATCTTAAATCAAAAACCGCTCGAAACACGTTGCAACTCGCAGTCATTTTTGTAAAATATAAATCAGCTCTTTTATATATCAAATTATCAACCTTGCCTTTAGAGTATATATAATAATAATGTAGTTAGACATACAAAGTTACAATAAAATGGTTCTTCGCAAAGCCGCGATGGAAAATCATTATTATTTACTAAAAACCAATCGATGTCACACGATGAACATAACGACAGAACCCATATATATTCGAGAATGTATTGCCAATACCGAGAGTGGGAATAAATACAGTAATTAAGAACAATAATTCTCATCGTGGTTGATTTTTGGTCTATATGTGGGAATAAAAATCATGTAATGTTTTAAACGAGACGAATCGATTACGAGACGACAGCAAGACGAAAAACAAAACAACAATGAAAAAAGCCGTTGTTAATTCCACTAGAAAATATTGACATGCACTTGAATAAGGATTTTTTTCTACGCGCGAAAAAATATCTAAAAGTTGTTGGAAAAAATATAATAAAATACTAATTCAAATATCTCATTACAATCTACGATAGGACTGTATATCCCGGAGAAGGAAATGGCTATATATATATATATATATATACTATGCTTTGTAATCGTTCTCAATGACAATTAATAATTCGTTCGATGAACTCTCGCGGTCGACCGTGTATACTTTTGTTAAATCGAAGATACTTAAAAACAGCGGCGTTGACGACGTTGTGGAGGTAGCAGTGAGGGAAAAAAACTAATGCTCTATACACGAGCAAGGCGCTTGGGTTTTTTGAAGCGGAAAAATAAAAGAACAACTAGAGTATGAAATGATCGGTACAGCTATACGTTTACCAGAGTCATGTATAGATTCTTAATGCGTCGAGTGCACTTTATTTACGCGTGCTAATTCTGACAGGACTACTACAAACAGCAAGCCAACTACCTCCCTTTCTTTCCCGGAATACACAGTAACAAACTACTTAAATGGTAACGAAATGAATTCGCGAAAAAATCAAGCATACCTTATGCACACGTTCCATCGTGCCACACAGCTGCCAAAACGCATTATATAAATTATACTTTTTCCTATCCGTACTTTGACGACGTATACACTTTTTGTTTTTTTATTAATGACTAATTTTCCCGATCGTAATTGCAAAACAGCGTCGTATTGTGTGTTTAAAAGTTTAAAATCGCGCTCGTCGATGCAGACCGCCATTACATTGTTATAATTTTTGTTGATACAACGATGTTATATAATTGCTATTTTTTTGGCTCCGCCGCCTTGTCTCACCATAAAAGGCTAAATTCCGTTCAGTCTACACACTGCAGTCGGGTCACTAAAGTCAGATAAATTTATCTAGAAATGTTCACCGTTATGAACCTGTCCAATAATTTATATATTTAACTCGATTAACATCAAATGAAGATCCACTCATAGGTTCACCCAATTACTCTCATTCATGATACAGACATTCTCAACGGATTTTCCTCATGTTTATGAAGTCGACAAACAACCCTTATATGACAGAAACTTTGAAGCACTTACCCTTAATTCACTTCAGTCGTAATGGTTTCACTTAACTTCCTTAGTCTCGCCCCTAAGGATTTACATTCAATATTTCTATGCATAATTAATAATTTATTTAAGAAGTTTATGGCAGATAATTTTAGATCAAGTACAGTACCCTAGTTTTCGGATATGTCATACAGTCAGAAGCGACGTTCGCTTATTTTTTTTTCTTGAACTGTATAGTCATCCTATACTCTATATTTTATTTTTATCTTTTTCTTTACAACGTAATGCTGAGTAACATTTGAAGTCCTCACCTGCATCAGTTTTCTTCCTCTAGAAATTTCCTCATTGTTTCTGATTCCCAAGCCATTTTGGCATTTGTCAACAATTTTTTTCTTTCCAAGTACTCTCTCATAACTCTTAAAGTTCGTGCATTACTACATCCCTCATTATCGGGTCATTTAATATGTCCTTCCAATGGGTCTGTGCCTCTCTGGTCATATTGACATAAATGGCAATAAGCACACTGCTGATACATTAGCTGACTCTATACTCAGTATACTGTTAATGAAACTCACTCAGGTCCTCAGTGGTACCCATATACTGACTTAGTCAAATAATATCGTACATCCATACAGGATTTATGGAAGCTGAAATAGGATAACCTTCCAGAGGCCTTTGAATTTGGATATAGATCATTATTTAAAAGTATCCCTACTAAACCATAGTTTCAATCCCTAAAAATTAGTCGTGCAGCTATAACCAAATATACCAGATTACGTACTGGGTATAGTCTACTACCTCAACATACTTTTAAATTGGGACTCAACAGTAGCTCATATTTCCCCCTACCTAAGTGTGGTGGGGATTACTGTGACCTCCAACATCTGTTCCTCAATTTTCCATACATATCTCCCCAAAGATCCCAATTAAGATTTGTTTTTTCCACTTGGTGTCAACTTTTCCTTCATAAACGTTCTTTTTGGTAATAATGTAAGTTCAATTAGGCATACGCTCAACTTCATACTCCGGTGCAGCTTCTAATAAAGTAGTGTGAGTTTTAACAATTTATACGTCTATTGTTATTATATATTATAAACAATAATTTTCAGGATATTATAATTTCCTGTTAAAATATTATTAAATAATAATAATAAAAAGGATGTTATCGTAATTATTTAAAATATTTAATAAAGATTTAATAATCATTCAAAAGTAAAATATTTTAAAAAAAAATACTTAATATAACGCTGTTAAATCGCAGTATCCAGACCAGTTTTGGTTCGGTGGTATTTTTTATTAAAGGCACGATGACAGTAACGAGTCATTAAGTTATTAAAATGTATATTAATATAATACTTTATAATTTTTATGTCCTACCATATTGTAGATTTATAAAATTATTCAGTTTTTAAAGATTAATCACTTTGAAACAGTGGCGCGTCAAAGAAAGTGTTTAGGGGCGAGATCTTCCTCTTTCTATAATGGTTGTGTCATTATAACACTCATAACACTTTATTTTTCAACTTATCAGAAATATTATTATAAAAATAATTTTGTAGATTTTTGTCGATTGATTTAACTATACTTATATCAAACGTTCTTGTCGTGAACTTATTGTTATCTGTTCTAAATATTCAATGATGAAAAAAAAAAATAATAACTTAATGTTACTGTAAGATATCTTTTGGAAGCCTTAAATCAATGCAATAAATATCATTTCTAAAACACCGATAACATAATATAATATTCAGTGTTTTTATTATTTTGATTTAGGGTGGGATGGAGTAATGTAACCTCTTTGTATGATATAAGACATGTATAACTTATAAATTATATACTTTTAATTACATGCTATAATCAGTATGTTGTTGAGGGTGATTGTAATTTTTATTTTTAAAACTATAATAACATACTTTTCCAGGTACTTGTAAGCTTTTTTTACGTATTCGCATCACTGCCACAGAAAAAGAAAGAGAGAGAGAGAGAGAAAGGATGAGAAACAAAGAAGGAAAGAGAGAAAGAGAGAGATGATCGTGGGGAATTCCGTTTACATAAACTTCCATTTCATGGAAGTTCAATGGCTTATCTCATTATAGTAAAACTAAGGAAATTGATCCGGTTTTTCACGAAACAGGTCCTGTCTAAGATAAGTTTTGCGGCTTGCATCACATGACATTACCTACACACAATCAACTACACTATTAATTAACAGATGAATAGAAAATGATAACTTTATGCTGAATATTTTATATAGGGTCATTGATTGTAAATACAACTATATATTATAATTTATAATCAACAGTGTAGTAAAAAAAAAAAAAAATCTAAATAAGTTTTACGAGGGATTTGCTGTCGCGATTACATTTTATATTTTACTTACCCATCTAATGTTTGATTCTTGCGATCAGGAATCAGGATGCACTACTGTAAAATATCACTAATCGGGGCTACACTGTGAATACAATAATTATTACTTGATTATAAATATTTATAACTGGGTGGAAAAATTGAAATTTCATACTACGAACAGTACGAACCACTTACCATTAAACGCGAAGTACCGATTTGTTCATCAATAATTCCGTATATAAGTATCAAGTATTAACCATGTTACACAGGATTTATGTAAATGACTTTCGGGTAGGACGATCACAACCACGAAAATATAACTCATGTAAGACGATTTATTATAAACCGTAAACCGATTAGCATTAATTATAATCATTTGTCGTGGTTTGTAAAAATATATCCATTCATTTCAAACTGGCTAAACGGAATGGTTACACAAAAAAATTGAATGCTGTAATAAACATGCTACCTCCTGTTATTTTATCCAATAAAAAAACTTTTTGGAGGAAAAAATATGACTTAGGATTAATAATTGAATTTATTGCAGAAAGTTTTTTTTTTAATTCCACTTTTACCTCGAAATGGAAAATTAAAAGGAATAAGATAGAAACCAAACAGAAAATTCCGGTTTCGAGTGGTTTTCGTTGTAATTATTATGTAGTGTAATGTTATAATATCACGGAAGGTATACTGAAAAAGTTTCAAAACAATTTTTGTACTAAACTTAATTAGATGTGATAGGTTTCACATTTCTCAATTAAAATTGTGTATATAATATACTAGATTTAAATTGAAGTTCATGAACTCTTATTTTTGTCCAAATCAGTGATAAACGTATAGTTTATCTCAAAAAAAAAAAAAATACCAAAATGAAAAAATGTGACGACATTAATTTGTTCCGGTGAGAATGAATTGACAGAAAACTGTTTCCGTTTGTTATTCTTGGCAGATTAATAATAAATAAAGATACCATTTACATTTTTTTTAACCTTTGTTTATACGAATAGCAATTTAGATTATTATTTATTTAACTTCGATATACTAACATACTTACTTATTTACATATTGTATTAGCGTTTATATTATCCTAATACTTATTTTCTGTGTGCAAACAAGTCTAGCAGAACAAATCAAAAGATAATATTTTCTAACTCAGTTTGATTAGGAAAAAAATTGTAATTGTAAATTTGTACTGATTGTAACTGAATTTAGAATATATATTTCCAGTATTATTTAAATGAACTTTATTTTTTGCTTTTAATTACACATTTGAATTATTGTTTTGAAATTGATCTCAAACGATAAGATCCATCGTAGAATATTTTTATTTTTACAACACAATATATATAATAACTCATAAAAGCAAACTAATGATAAATCCTAACAAAAGATTAAAAAAAAATTTCCGAATAAAATTCAAAATTAATTTAATCAAAAAGTTTGAAAAACTAATAGGTAAGTACGTCATTTTTAAATTGATGCGGAAGAAAATGAGTTATGTGAAAATCATGTAAACAATTAATAACAGAGTTAACATTGAATTAGTATAAATATGGTGAGTAAAATAAGTTAACAAGTTTAAATCAACTTATCATTGATTCTTATTAGCTCATTATAATACCTATAACCTTGAGTGCAGTACTGGTGTGCGATTAATTACAAACCTAGATTAATTATTTAAATCGCAGAAAAAATTAAATAATTCAAAAATATGAAACCACAAGTCCGAAACTTCTGAATACGTAAATTATATATAATGTGATAAGTACTTCTAGATTAACTAAATTCTATATCCGTTATGGTATTATTAACGCTAAAAATCGAACACTCATTTATCAAGAAACATAACCCTACAGTTTAGTTTTTACGTGGTTATAATATCATGTAAATTGTAAAGTAATACAAAACATGTTTGATACTTTGTTTTATGAAAGTGAGTTTATGATTCATCGCACGCAGTTAGCGTAATAAACTATTTTAAACTTTTTTTTTCTTTTATTATATCCTTAGATGTACCTATAATTATTTTATTATCGAGGAAGGTCAGGAAAGGCGAAAAAATTTAGTAACTGTCACTTTGAATTACTCAATAAATATGTTTACCTTGATTGCTATTATTATTGATACATAGGTACCATTTTTATTTTAAGAATAAATCACCCAAAGATTAATATTTAATATTTTCGTTTCTGTAATATTATTTTTTACTCTACGGATAATAAATAATTCATTATGATCACCATTCGTTTCAGATATTAATTTTACACATTATTATCTTTTTTTATAAACATTTATATATTTTCTATCAATTATTTTTTCGACGTGGATGAATTCCCTTTGCAGACCTACATTAAACATTCTAAATCCCATTCACATAACGGATGTAATAATAATTCATTATTTTGTTTTTTTATGTTTCATTGACCAACTTGTATCGAATCCATTGAAAAATATTCAACATAAGTTGAATGTACAGAAAGGATTTTTTTGTTACCTATGTTTGATTATAATTATTTATACAGCTTCGGGGTACTTTGGGACTATGATGTGAATGATCTGACTTCTTTGAGTACATGTTTGTTCGACGATTAAAGTGGGTTTTCGCGTTTTTCTTAAATTTTAACATTTTCTTTTTAATGTATTGAATAAATGTATAACTTAAGTCCTTTTATTGACTTTAGCACAGTCGTATCGTTTTCCCTCTGCAAAGTATTTATTTAGTAAAACTCACTAGTTGCAGCGTGATTATTTATAATTTTCATCACAATAAATGAAAAAAGAAATACATTTAGTACTAGTTTTACGCAGTTGAATTTTTACAAAATTGAAAATACTAATAAACATTTATACCTCAATCAAAACATTTTAATTGACTGTGTAAATAATACTACTTAACCGTAACCACGATACGAATATAACACTATACCACAGAAATCAGTGAAGCAAGAAGGTCCTTATTCAGTATACTTTTTTTTTTTTTGACCGCTTAATACCATCTTCATTACTATATTGCAAAACTCCCGATGCCATGGTAAATACTAAGTAATTTCAAATTTCAATTAAATTATACCTTATCGTATTATTTGGTAACACTTATATAAACAAGTGGTGATTTTTTTACTTTTATTAATTGCTTTTATAATTTATAGTTACTATGGTACCTCCAGTGCATACATCATACATTTAAACCAGTACCGGTGGAAGGTTTTGCGGGGCCCGGGGCAAGTAAAAAATGTGGAGCTCTAATTCCTATCTTATACATTACATCCCTATTCTAAATTAATAATAGATTTATTTCAACTTGGGTATCTTGGGTAATAATGTTTTTAGTTTATGTTGAGTAATACTAAAACCCCCGATCAAAAATGAACTTAATTTTTTTTGGTTTCATTCAGGTGGAAGCGCTGTATAAATAACGGGGCCCATAATATCGTGGGACTAAGGGCACGTGCCTCGATTTCCCCGAAGCTTCCTCCAATAATGATTTAAACATTTAAATTCGTAAAAATTTACTTTACTCATACATTCTGTTAGTATTTTTTTTTTTTCAATAATTTAATTATTGATTGATATTCAGTAGTCAGCGTTTAATTAGTTAGGTTTATAAAATTATTAATATTTATACAGTGAGTTGTTTGTTGTACACTCTGATCGATTAAAACCAGCTTTGCATGTAATACTAATTAGATTTATTAGGTCAGTCATTATTTTAACTAATCCTTAAAGGTATGTAAAAACTTTTTATAGCACCGTTCTTATAATAATTACGAAATTAACAAGTGGTTTTCGTCCCCGGGGCAAATACCTTATAGGTTAATGAATTTGTCAAGAATACATTTACTGGTTAGTGGTTACTCTGTAAGTAAAACCATATTGGACTATTTAAAAAATCTCGAAAGTCTTATAACTGAACCACGCATTTTTATTTATATCCAAATACTATAGTCTATACCAGTTCTTCTGTTTTTGTAATGTAATCTTCATTTAAGTCTCGTAAAATTGTTATGGTCTCCTAGGATCGAAGGGGTAGACATATTTTTTCCATTAAAGCTGTTAAAATACTAAGGAATTTTGTTTCTCAACTATATATGCCTTCTAAATTTTAATTGTTGAGCACAAATATTTCATAGCCTCCCTCCCTTCGTTATATACTAATAGTGCCTTGAGGGACCGTGGTCCACAGTTTAAGAAGTATTGTTCTATAGTGCTAACAATGTTTCGGTTGATCCGTGAAATATTTACAACAACAAACCGGATAAACAATGAGGTATAATTATTTGTAGGTACCTAACTATAATATACACCGAACTACTCATACGCAATATGTCATTACATATTGACATATTCGTATAATGTCATTCGCGTTTTATTTCTTAACAATTTATTTCGTGCTAACGTCATAATGTTAATGAGTTAACGACGGATAAATGGAGTTCGAGAAAAGCGGTCATCTTGACGGTGCCAATTCGTTATTTTTATCTTTTGAATTAAAAATCGACTTTTACGAATTCCACTGTGCCACTAATACATATAACTATCAAGCACGTATTAATGATTGACTATAACATAGCCTATACACTAAATGCGATACGTTTACCGTCGTAGTTTATCCGTGCGACAGGCGTAGGTATAATTTATAGAAATAAAAAAAAAAAAAAATCCCAACGCGACGGATTGCAAAATAATCGTAAGATGTGTGCTCATAGTATATGTGTTATATCTTATACGCGCGTTTAATATACGTTACGACGCGTGGAAAAAATTCTCAAGCGCATGTGAACTTTAATTCTTATCTTGCACCGGCCATTATGCGGCGTTACGAGCGCAGGTTTGCATCATCGTTTATATATTATATTATATATACGCGTATTACGCGCACGCCGTTTTCCCGCCGCCGCCGCCGCGCAAAGCCGATTCTATACAGTCTCTGACGGGCGCGCGCGCATTGCTCAATATCCATTTAATAATAATCATTATCAATTTTTACAATATTATAATGTGCACAACGATCTATTAAACGGCTTCGGGGGTTCGAGAAGAGTCGGTCCGGAGGAGACCCGTACGCGGTGCACAACAGCGTTAACCTGTTGACGTGCGTCGCAGCTAATTATTTACAAACTCATTTCACTTTCCCTGCCCCTCTGCGCGTCCAACTATTCCCTCCGTCGAGCATGAACGTGCGTGTAATAAAAACGTATGTTTACCATCGAACAAGATGATAATGTTGTGTACTGTGTCTAGTGCAATATGATTACCAGAGTTGGGATTTTATAGCATTAGCAGCATATTTCTTATGAGATGATTAAAAAATAGCAGAGTAAGCAAATAATGTGTTTCATGATACAGATAACTCAAATAAAAAAATTTATTTTGTTTTTTTTTTTTACATATTTTTGATATTTTAGTTTTTAGTGATTTTTTTACTTTTTGAGACTTTTTTTGCATTTTTACTTAGTTTTTAACTAAAATTGGTCATATTTTATGAAATTATATTTTAGTAAACGAGTTTTTAGATTTTTGTCAATCGAAATATCAAGTAGGTAAATTTTAAATGTAGAGATTAAATAAATAAACCGATTACGATGATGCAACGTCGTACAATTACAGCGATAATATATAGGTATAATCAGGGCCGGATTTAAACATAGGCTATATAGGCTGTAGCCTATGGGCCCGCACCAAAACAGGGCCCTCACCACACCATCATACAACTACAAAAAAAAAAAAAAAACTCCGTCTAAATATTTTTCATTCTTTTTCAGTTTTCTAAAATTGGTGTTGTGTAATAAAATATACTATATAGTGTATAGACTGTAGTAATATTAATAAAGAGCGTTGAATACCTTTTTAACTACTCTGTGGTAATTGAATCCACACTTTAATATACTATATTTTAAATTTTATTATTTTCGGTCAAATAACTAGAAGTTAGAAAGTTGCAATACCCTCGATTTTGGATAGAAAATTATTTGAAAATGTTTTAAAGATGGCTTAGTTTATCAATTTGTGTGTATGCCCTTTCTATTTTCTAAAAAACTTTCTGGTAGGGCCAACACCACAATTGAGCTTAGGGGCCTACAAATTCTAAATGCGGCCCTGGGTATAATATAGTTTTACGATAATTTCGTATTAAGTATTTGGTTCTAATACATCTTTATTTTCTACATATTTTGTTGTTTTTATTGCAAAAATTTTAATGCATATTTAGCAATATTTAAGGTAATATTATAGTGCATATTTATGCAATTTTAAGTGCTATAAAATCCTAACCCTGGTCATTACTATTGAGTCGTGTAAGTGATGAACGCTGACACAAAGTAGCTTTTCTCGTGCGTCCGTCAACCGCTGTACCGGAAAAAAAATTGCCTTCGGAAAAACACGTTTCGTTTGTTAAAAAATAGTACAATCATCAGAGTAGTGTGTCGTCTTTGTGCGCACGGCTTTTGATGATTTCGTAGTAGGTGTAATCGCATCGCATATTATTAGTACGGAAATCTCGACGGTTGATGTATAGCAATGTGGAGGTTAATAGTGTTTACTAAAGCTATATAAATAAATTACAAATAAAAATAAAATAAAACTATATGTATTATAGTAGTTTAATATAGTTTCGAAAGTGCATTTTGTGCTAGAACGTCGCTGTTTGTACAACAGAATACAGAAATATACGTATATTAGCACAATTGAAATAAACGATTTAACCATTTAAAACATAATATCATTAAGAACAGAACACGGAATAAATAAATAACTATTATTGACTTTCTGTATGTACAACTTGTCCCAAGAGGATTTACTGATTCCGAAATCTTTTGTGCTATAATAATGATAGTAATGAAATTCCGTTTTTTTATTTTATTTTAAATTAAGCCGCCCATGGCTAGACTACAAATATTATCATTTTTTAATGCATAAGATAATAATACTCACATGAATGTTTCAGTAAATAAATAAAAAATAACTTTTATTTTTTTTTATAAATATTTAAAATATTATGTACATTTGATACGGTTTATTTTTCTGAACATATTGACCATGATTCAACCACTTTAAATATTTTGACACTGAAATAACGGAAATAAAATAAATTTAACATAACGATAGTAGTCCAATAAATTATTTTTCCTATTGTAAATAAGCAATTTTACAATTCACTAATTTTAAAACTCTATGCTTAGTTAATTTATCTACTAGATATCGTTTTAATTTGGAACTACCTATATAATGGTTTTTTATGTTGATTATTTTTTAATTTATTTTCCATCGGACTTTTATTGAAAGAAAATATTTTTACAAAATTTAAATTGAATCACACAATATTTTTAATTGAATATTTGTTAAGTTCGATAATAATTTTTAATGTGATATTATTCCCACAACTCAAGTGACCGTTTATTTATTTAAAAGACTTAATTAATTAAATTAATAGACTTCCACTTTAAAAATTTCATCGCTTTACGGATATCAATTTTAGAAGATGACTCTAACGATAGTAATTTCATGTAAAAAAAAAACATGATTAACATACTAATGAGGTTTTTTATTTGTTGATTATGATAATTTATTCACTATATATATCCAATCAACTTGCCTAGGACAATAATTGTATATAGCTTGACACTTTAACTTTATAATTGTTAGCTGTTATAAGCAAATTAAGACTTTTTTCCATCTATTAAGTAAAAAAAACATCTGCATTATAAAGCTCTTAATTTTAAATCAAAATTAGTCTTAAAAAGCACTTTATTATTCTAGTTTTAATTTATACATACTTTAAACGTAAATCTAATTAAATTTCAAAAACATTTCATTTATTATCGATGGTAATTGTCAGTTCTAATATAGGTACCGAATATTTTTAGATGAATAACTTGGTATGGTATACATTTCTTAATATTATTATGGTAGAAATAATGTATTAATTTTTTGTATAAATTTGATGTGATTTCATGGGTCTCGATTATTTTTTCATAAACACACATTAAGCATCTTATTTAAATTAAAGAAATAATAATTTATTTTTTCTTTATCGCATGATTATGTTCAAAAATACCACCAGAGAAAACAAAAATGATTTTGCCCTGTTTTATAGGATAAACTTGAAGTGGCGGAATGCAGAATGTTTTAGGGAGGATAGCGGCCACATTGGTTATTTTATGTCCTGTAATTGCCTTTTCAATACCGGAGTCGGCCATTCAAGCATCATCGATCAAATCTAGTCAAACTGAACAAGTAAAATATACTTCAAATTTATTCATATTTTCATAAACATAAAATGTATATACTTCAACCGGTACAGTAATGTTAAATACGAAAAACTAAAATTATTCAATTTAAAATGTATATACATATTATATATATATATATATATATACATGTATTAAAATATATACATTAATCAATTATTGCAATATTATCTAGTATGTGTTATCTAAATTTAAAAACTTGACCAACGAAAATCGTTACACATGTTTTATAGTGTCAAATAATGAACATTTAACGATCCAAAAGAAGATTAAAACTAGACGTAGGTATGTTAAAATTTAAAATTTAAATTTATGACTAGTAGCGCGAGTTTATATTTAATATATTACAATGAAATATACTTTCTGTAAATATATATATATATATAAATATATATTTACTACTAGTCATAAATTTAAAAGTCAATCATTATTATACTTTCTACTTTCAGTTGTGTACAAACACCTGCATAGTTTATCTATGAGGAAAAAAGGCAACTATATTTTATTAATTAATGCGATCTTTTTCTAAATTGACTATCATGCTTCCGCTTGAAAATATAAGATCATATCTATGTACATTATCACTTATCAACTATAATATTATTTACAATTCATATATATATATATTTTTTTTTTTTGTTAACTCGTTAATTTGATATTAAACCTTTTTGAAAGTAATGTTTTAAATTTTAACATACCTACGTCTAGTTTACTCTTCTTTTGGATCGTTAAATGTTCATTATTTGACACTATAAAACATATGTAACGATTTTCGTTGGTCAAGTTTTTAAATTTAGATAACACATACTAGATAATATTGCAATAATTAATTAATGTATATATTTTAATACATGTATATATATATATGAATGATGAAGGCTAATAAAGTAATAAACAGCGCTCGAGACTTTATTGACTTTAAATTGTTAAAATATGCGCATACGTTTGCGTTTAATTTTTAGTATATTATTACTTTAAAATTGCAAGAAAAATAATGAGTTCGAATAAAATAGAATAATAAAAAACAAATTATTTAAAACAATACGTATGTATAGTAAAATACAACCTACTTAAATAAATGTATTATTTTTCAAATATTCTAGGTAATATTTTCACATTGTCCCGTTACAATAAAAAGTAAATTTTAACAATATAAAAACACACAATGTACTATTTTTTTTATCAAACTATAATCATTTTTATTTAAATTTACTGTGAGAACCCGTTAAAAATATGCAATAAAATGAAAAAAACTCCAAAAATAAGCATTTTATGCAATTTACTCATAAACATTGAATAAACACAAAACAAATTATAGAGAATTTGATATGAACTGTAGTCTCGAGTAAGATTCTGAATGACGTAATATTATTATACATTATACAAATAAAAATGCAAAGTCCCTGTAGCCCTGAAAATGTAAATTTAAGTTTTCGATGGAAGTGTATATACTTAAACATAAATCAAAATTACTATATATAGGACAGCACCGATTACTCGAGATCTTTCGACGAGGATCAGGAGGAAAAACGGGCATGGCGAGATCTGCAAACAGCTGGTTGGGGCAAACGCGGTTGGCAAAACTTGAAGACCACGTGGGGAAAACGAGCGCAGGACTGGCAAAATTTGCACTCGTCGTGGGGTAAACGACAAGGCTGGCAAAAGTTGCACGGAGGATGGGGAAAGCGCGGATGGAAAGACATGCAATCTGCGGGTTGGGGCAAAAGATTCAAGGATCAGGTACGTAATAATATTGTTATGTTTAATTATAAGTTAAAATTGTCCGCATAGCAATATCGGAAAATTTGCAGGAACATGAAAATTTAACAGGACGCTACACCCGCATGTGTTGTATTTAGTGGCGTATATTTGTGGGGAAGGAGAGATCTAGGCCTGAAAGTAAAATTTTAGGTGAAAACATTTTTGGTTTTTCAAGTACAATTTTTTTATTTGTATACACCATAAACAGTTTTAATTTAAAGTAAATTTGCGTTCAATAGTACAAGTTTAGTGTTGTTGGATTTAATATTAGAGTAAACTCAAAGGGAAGATTATTATCTGAGTCTTCTCGTCGGTCTTTTACGATATTTTAATTTGTAAGCTAGTTATGATTATGTAAAATATTACAATTTTAATAAGCTTCTTGCTCGCTTATAAATTAAGATATCGCAAAAAACCGACGAGAAGACACGGATTATGTTTTTTTTCCTTAGAGTTCGATTATGGGTAAATTTACTCTAGTATTAATGCTAACAGCAATAAATTAATGAATGCAAATATTCTATGTTGTACCTACGTTTGTAAGACGGAGACAACACATATTGGAGTGACTACTGACTTTCTCCTAAAGTTATTCTTTGGAATATACAAATATAGACTCTTAACGTATTAGGTTTTAAAATATAACATATAATTTTTTGTAGGCTTTAGTATCTACACAATTAAAAATTTGCTACCATATTTAGGCTCTGAAGCTTTTTTTTTTTTTTTGGGGGGGGGGGCATTTGCGTCAGTATTTGTAGGTACTAATACTTAGTAATGAAAAATTAGGCTAAACCTTCATTTATTGTACATGAGTACAAAATAATTGTTAATGTGACCAGATGTGTTCGTAAGACATTAGGTCATAGGCAAAATAATTTTTATATACACCACTGTTTGTATCCGTCTTAAAAACGTATGACAGAGCAAATTAGCGTTCAGTAGTTCAAATAATGTAAGACGGAGACTACACAGTGAGTCATGCGGGTGTAGCATCCTCTTAAGGATATTATAATTACGTGGAATTTAATTTTAATTTTTATCATAATCACATACCCACGAAATTCCTTTGAAAATAACTGTTGATTACAAAGCCAGAAAACCTTAAAGTGTTTAAAGGGCATATTTTTCTCATTATCAGTAGTGTATCGAATTTGAGCAAAAAAAGTGCGTTACCAATAACCATTACTAACTAGCTCCCCTCTCTCCTTATTCCATCCTAAGCTAAATAGTTTTCTCAACTTACTTGAAAAAAAAGGACTAATATTAATCAATAGATATATTTATGATTCATCATCTTCATCTTTTATCTTAAAATCCTGATATGGAGTGGCTATTAAAACATTTATTATATTCGTATATTATTCTAAAAATACATTACAGTAGGCAGAAATATTATTAAAAATTACCATTGATTAATTAAAGATATTAAATTTATTTTTTGGAATGTTTGAAATATAATAGAATTATCTAATGTTTAAATATTTAAACTTTTTTTAAAATATTTAGGAGTGGATGCAAAATTATAAATTTAAAATTTGTCATTTGGATAAGAGCACTCCCTGCACTTCATAATTTTGACACTAATCGCTTACCTATTCCTAGATGAAATGCATAATATAATAATGTGCGTAATAATTTTTTTTTAATCTTTTGTGTTTACAGCCAATCGGTCAATTGTCTCAGTTTGACGAGTATTTAGACAAGTATGAAGACGAAAATCCAAATGAAGCAGACAAACGATCATGGGACAATTTGCAAGGATCTTGGGGAAAGAGAGCCGCTGATTGGACAAGCTTTAGAGGTAAGCCGGTAAGCCAAAATTTATGTTTTCATTTATACTAAGTTTATTTTGATTAGTAGTAAACGATGATTAAGTTAACTTAAAAAAATTGTGAAAGTAGATAATTGGTATATATATATATATAATTTAATAATTTATGCGCTATGCAATACAATTAAACAATGTTACCATAATACATAAATAATTTAAATTCAAAACACATATAGTATTCAAACATAGCATTCCAATAAATATAGTAAAACTATAATTAGTCATATTATTATATCTCATCAGAAATTTAAACATTTTATAAAACAAAAAATCATTATGCAATACACTTAATTGATCAACTTTTATTTAAAAAAACATTATACACCTATTTTAATTTTAATTAAGTAGAAAGTAGCGATGTTGTATTGAAAAATATGTAATGATGAATAAATTATTTGGCTTATTAATTTCATACTATGTAAAACAAACATAAAATAAATCAAATTAAGGTGATCCTTATTAGTTACAATTATTTATCGTCATAATTTAAACACATAACAACTGAAGGGATTTGCAAACTGAATAATTTTAAGCGATATAAGTTAAAGGGATTACTATATAATGCACGTTCATACAAAAGCCTCGTAGCATTGTAATCCCTTGGGTTATAATAGTCATTATAATATTAAGTAATATTCTGTTAACACGTGTCTATATCAAAACATGCGAAATGTGAATTTAGATATTATAGAGGCTAAATTGCACGCCGAATTATTACTTTCGTCATTGTACCGTAAGTATTACACAAAAAAAAAAAACATTGAGGACCTGTTTTTTTCTTCTAATTTACAACAAATACTTTCATTATAATTCAAGAATGATGTTTTGAGTTGGGTTATAAAAGGTTTTCGTCGTTATCTGTAACTTAACTACAATATGAGTGTGCAACAATTCATCACCAAAAAGTCTTCCGGGTACTTACACATTTTGAGTAAAAAAAAAAATCTCAAGGCCCACCACCGTATTAATTGTGTATTAATTATTTAAATTTAATATTAATCATTAAAATATTCTATTCAATTTTGCATGATTCACTATAAATCATCGTTCCTGATAAATTTGATCGAAATTACGATTTAAAAATAATAATACAGAAATGATGAAGATGAGGAGATGAAGAGATGACTAAGATGGAACTTAACAAAAATACCCTTATGAATAATATTGTTATTCTTCGTATGTGTTATGAAATTATTGAATAAAATATAATAATAACATTTAAAAAAAATATATATATATTGAGTACCTAGGTTGGTACATCTACCTAATAGTTTGCTTATAAAAATAAATTATTATTTAATATCTAAAATCACAAAATTGGGTATAAACTTTTTATTTCAAAATTTATACTAGTGGTACATCTATAATATTACTAGTTTATTCAATTTATAATATAAATCACTGCAGCTGTGCAATTTTGGTTTGGTTGTTAGGTGATCACCTGCTACATGACTTTTAACTGGAGTTCTGTGGTCTTGTTAGCTATGAGGTTTGGAGATGATGATAGAGAGAGGTAAAAATCATTCCGAATGAATTAAGCTCCTTTCTGAACATGCTTATGTCGCAAAATGATAATATTCAACATTATGCATAACAGTAGCATAGTAAATGAATTAATACACATATATGAGAGTATATCATATCAAGGGGAGTATAGAGTTAATCTGTCTATGAAAGCTTAACATATTACGGGTAAATAGGCAATATAATAATAAGATTACCTACCAATCTATTTAAGTTGTGTTCATTAATCACTAATCACCATACTTAATTCGAGGTTTTGAGAATATATGTTTTACATTGAGAGTCGTGAACATTTTGATATGGCTTTTGCCTTTTGATGATATTATACATATTAAATAGGTAAAAAAAAATAATACCATAATACAATTCTTTGAATACTCTATCAGATTTTCAGATCAATAACACAAAAAAACATTAAATAAAAAATCATTAATCAAAGTATTCTAGAAAATAATAAAACTAATTGATTAATAAATCTGTTTTATATTCTGTACTATGTTTCAGTATATTAAACTTTAAACACCCAGTCATGTTAATTCAAGACTCAGGTAGATTACTGAGTTTATTCTTGTCGAAACGTTGTAATATAAATACGTATAGTTAGTTGTTTTCTTTTTTCTATCATATAAGATTAAAACTTTTGATTTCAAATTAAAGAAAGTTTATAAAACTCAAAGATCTAGATCACAATAAAAGTCTCTGTCTAATTTCGTATCTGTACAAATAATTAACGACTTATTCGAATTACTAGTAAAACGGATAAATTCAATCATGTGACTTGAGACATTAAAATACAAGATTACAAAATTATATACCTACGCGATATTAGTAGGCAACTTATCAGCAACTTATCAGTATCATATATGTTATTTAAATGTGTAGGAAATTTAAAATGAATGGGCTTACTCATTGTACTGCTTAATTATTCAATAAATGAATAAATAATAAAATATACTTTGTGTGCAAACAGGTTCGTGGGGGAAAAGAAATCCCGTGGACTACATGAACGAGTACTCGGGATATGGAGACAGCGATAATTACAAAGCTTATATTTTTCCGCCAGGTAAATAACGTTTAAGATGAATAATGTATAAAATCCGTCCAACAATATGCTGTTAATTTAAATTTAAAATGTTTGCTAAATACCTGTTATTATCGTTGAGTCATTCGCAACAGGTGTACATTTAAAACAGTTAAATGTATTAACGGTTTTCGGGAGGAAAAAGTTATAAATACTTAAAAATTGGTTAAAATACAATATTACTGGATACATAACTAAAACAAATGACTGCAGCATTCGAGATATTACCTAGGGATCTAAATATATTTTAAAATCAATTGAACACTTTATGCTTAGACAAAAATATCAATTTTTAAAACGACTGTTTTTTTTTCCAATTATTTAAAAGTAGCATAGTTAACATTGTTCGAAATAAAATAATACGTACTTACTACTTACCTTTAAAATTTATATTTTATTGAAATATTTTGAGTCCCAACTGCGTGTAAAAAAGAAAATTTCAATTTGATGACGATCCAAATCCATAAAGAGTATACGATTATGATTGTTCTTTTGGTTGAACGAGTATATAATATGCATAACATAAGTAAATGCTTTGTAAACCGCGGAAATTGGACAACAAGAGTATATTTTTCGAATTTCTTATTAGAAAATTGCGAATTACTTCAAAAAACTTAGGCATACAAAACCTATACATATATTAAGATTCGGGAAAAATACCTACATTCGAATAGTTACTAATACTTATATTGGCTATTATAAGGAAAACCCTTGTTACCGAAAATTGAAATCTTCGACTTCTGTTGATATTTAAATATCGGATGTTAGTTATACCAATACATTATAATGACTTTCTGAGTATTGAAATGGCATTTTTATTTCATTACAACAATACTTTCAGATTAATTTTATAGTTTTGTGTACACTGTCCCTGTCTCGCTATATTAACGTTTTCTCGGTATTCATCGACCTTCTTCACCATATAAAAATCGTATTTACTAATTGAACCCGGGTTAGAATATTGTTTTATAAAGCAATAAATTCTGACGATTAAATGTGTAATAACATAATACATAAACTAGGTTGCATGATACTAATAGTATTTTGATATCAGTCATTATGAATATTTACATTTAAAACTTTTTATATTTCAGGTTACAATAGTTACTTACCCAACTTCCCAATGGAATCTGAAAATTGAGACGTCAATTCTCAATTTTTGAGAGTACTACCATGAAAATTTATTTACTATTAGCCCTAAATTTACAGACTATACTTATATCGGATTGTGAAATATATAATATATATATATATATATATATGTGTGTATTATGCCTCCGTAATATTATTATTATAATTACATTCAAGTAATCAATTAAAAATATTTTTATGCATTTATTTAAACTTTTTTTTTTGTTCTGGTAGATATAAAATTAATACCTACTATAATTACACATAAGCGAAAACGTATTTATTAAATAATTATATTTCACTCCTAAATTGTGACCAACAATGTTATCCGTATCCTCATTGGACGAGTGTATAATCGCTGTTAATTACTGATTACATCAAGTAATTTAATGCGGGTTTTCCAAGGATCCGGAAGTATGATGATAATGAAAATAATTTTTGTCTAATTATTTCACTATTTTTTCGCCTTGCGATCAACGCTGTAAATGGGCCAATGCTGCCCGACCCTGGCTTCCGTTAAACAACAACGAAAAAAGAAAACACCATTTCATAGATAACTACACCCATCATCATCGAGTATAACGAAGAATAGCCAGAAAGAATGATATTATATTATATATTCGGTAAAAAATAATATTTTTACTCCGTTTCCTATCTCGTTCAGAATATTATGACATCGGTAAACGTTTTAAGTTACACCTGATGTACTGCAGGTGTGTTACAAATAGCCACGACCGTTTGGCATAACCTTGACGTGAGTTCGAATTTCTTAATAATATTGTACACTATATTATTTTATCTATAGTTGCATAGACATCTTTCCACGACGGATATATAACATAAATCATATATTATATTATTATAATAGTATAGATGTGAGCCAATATGGCTTTTTTCTGATGTCTGATGATTGATAAATCGATACACAACCGATAACCGATCCAATATTTGATATTGGAAACCATTAGCCGACATTTAAAATAATTAACAGCGATTACACAAGATGTAAATTTGACTCCTAGCTATTTAGTTAACTTTGGCCCCAACTAGTCAGTTGACTATAGTCAGTATACATATGCAGTATGATTTGATTTGGTAAGTTGAACGTGGGTAGAATAAGTAATAACAATCAAACATCAATAGATATTAACATTATAATGCATTTATAACTTCTTATATTCCAAAGAGATAGATATTTTTCTTGGAGAATATTAGGCAAAACATTGGTTTTCTTTTGATACTCATCTCTACCGTGTACGTTTTGCGTAAAACTACGCCAAAAGGATTACATCCGACCGCGTTTGAGCGTGGACTACTGGACTGTGATGACGATGAAATATGTCGGTGGAATATGGTTCCAACAGAATTTCAAGATAAAACGATCGAGGAAGAGAAAAAAATTTTGGTTGTAACGCGCATCAACATAGTGTAAAATAATATTATTATATAGGCGTATGTCATAAAAAAATTGTGTCCTAAACACCAATAATATCCCATGGTGTTCTTGTTTTTTCTGGGCAAATGTCTTGTCTGTTTTGGAATTTCGTCCGGAGAAAGAGTATCCCGAGGAGAGAGATACCGCACCTGTTAAGTTTGGATGCCGCATGTGTAATACAAATATATACAATAGGTACACATAAATTATATTATATTATTATGCCGTATCTTAATACTATACGCCATGTGATTCGCATATAGTGTTATGCATTTATGCATACTCTGTATTGTAACAGCTGTTTTATCTAAAAAAAAAATTAATTAACGTTTATAATTATTATTACGAAAAGTAAAAAAATATTTAGGCGCAAATAATAATCTACACCGTAATAATAATTATCACTTCTGGAAAAATTATTACGAAAATATAACGAAACTTTTTTCGTCTTAAATTATCATTAAAGAAGAGTGAGAGCAATAATATGTTTTATTATATTGTATTTAATCGGTTAGGTTAGGTTAGGCGTCGGTATATTACATTACATGCATAACACGCGTCATATTGCAGATGTTTTTGTTCGAGTAATATGATTTGCATAATTCACTGTGTACATTTTTTCAGAACAAGCAATGTGTAAAAGTGAGTAACACTTATTTATCACGATATAAAAATGCAAATAATTTAAACGTTGAAGAACGTGAACTCGTAACTTATTACACGGGTGGTGTACACCTTTTATTTAACAATACATTATTTTATTCGCTGTTAGTATATACACGTGTGTAATTCTTAGTTTAAACGTATATGTATTCTATAAGTAACTATACCAAATATCTAATTATATACCAAAAAGAAAAAAATATTATAATAGGTAATAATAAATGGTACCATTTTAGCGTTTAACATTTGTATATACACCTCCCATTCCTAAACATTGTTCAAACTCGTGCGCTTAATTAATACTAGTTAAGTAGACACCTTGTTGGTTGTTAGTCTTGTAGTTTTAAACTACTTTTACTAATGTTAATTTCCGCTACTTTGCGTTCATCATTACGTATCATTATTTTAGTGCATTCAAAATCTGCTGTATAATTGTTTATTATTATCATTATACAACATTAGGATGTAATATCCTAAATTAAAAACAACAAAATCAAAAACCATGACTTACACTAATACAACATGTAATATTATTTTAAAACTGTCGTGATACATTAAAAAAAAAAAAGAAACTATCTTGTTACTTCAATTTACAAAATCAATTAAAATGTTATGATCAGAAAAAGCGTATTCTTTTACTCAAGAAAAAACAGAACACTACATTAACTATATCGTACGTTAAGTTAGGTATAAGCGTTCTTCATAACTATTTTTTTTTTCTGTTACTTAAGTATATTCTTATGTGTCAACAATAGAATATAAAATATAATATTATATTATACTTTTCATAGAACCTTGTACATGCACGGTGATGCACGCATAAACGTAACTCCGTCCCCCCAGGAAGGAACAATGCTACAAATGTGCACCGTTGCGTATCCGTAAGATTTCCGTTTATACATCACTGAATCTTTTGGTATCAACTTCAATAGGAATACAAAACATCAATTTGACCTTACACTACTTTACATTACGTAATGGTATAATATACTTAAGTTTTAAGATGCTTAAGTAAAAAGTTTGGTATAAATGATGTATAGCCAGGCGTGATAGTCATTATAGCCGTAACGCGTTTTCAATAAACAAACTAAAAATCTATAAAAAAAAACAACGAAATATTTATTTAAGTGATCCCATAATTTAAACACAGTATTTATTTGTTTGAATTTATTTAAGTCAATATAAAAATCTTTAAATAAAAACGGACATTTTATTTTAATACGGATTATTTTTTTTTTAGAAATTGTCACCAAGAAACAAAATACAAAAATAATAATAATAAATATCTCGTGTATGGTAATAATTTAGATACGAAGAGGTATCATTGTTAAGCTGTGAACAAATAATGCTTATCAATATATTATAAAGTTATTTTTTTAAAGTTATTTTAACGTTATATTGTTGGCTATATGCATAATACTAATAACTGGTATAATATTTTAAAACTTTACTTCCTTTGATTTAACATTTTTCGATTGAGATTGAATATGTACTCGTAATCAAATAAAATTTCTTTTTAAACGTGACCTAGTGACTTTTGAAAAGCATATACCCACCACATAAATTACAAATTATAATTTAATCTCTCTAGTCTGAGAAAAAAAATCGTCCGGATTTATTTCTATACATATATACTATTGGCTAAAGTGTTTTAAACTTTAACAAATTAAACAAACGTCCACTTTGTCATAATTATTTCGTTTGCATTTTAATCTTGAAAAATAAAAAATTCCACATTCCACCTAAATTCGACCGACTGTTTCGACTGTACTCCGACCGGCTACAGCGAATTGAATACTTCATATACCGCCGGTTTTTTTTTCACTATAATATAATATCAGTAAAGAAGTAGTTTCACACCGCACGACGCGTAGAAACATACCATTGGTATATACGTCTACAAATGATAATAACACCCTTGCCTAAATGGCTAAATAATTACTTACTGAACACGAAATCACGCCAATATTAGGTTATTTATTCGTAACTATAAGATATTGACGTTCAGTAAAAACCGTTTTCTAATAATTATACAGTGCTTTATATTATGCGTATCACGTTTGAAAATAAATATACCCGCAAAACGTATTCGGTTTAAAATGTTATCATCGCGATAATAATATATAAAACCTTTGGGCGACAGTTCTGTCGCTTACAATTTTATCGTTCCCTTGTCATCTAAAACAATTTTCAATTCAATTACAACACGATATAGGTCGATGGTTCGATACACTCCATATAATTATCGTCTATGTAACCGATGTAAAATGCTAAACGCGTAATAATAATGATAAGAAAGTAATCGATGTGCGCGTGGGTAGATCATATTAATAATACTAATAATAATAATAATACAAACCAAGACGTTAGTAAAATATTTCGTTCTCTCGTAATATTTATATAATTATTATATTGATAATCACGTATTTTTTCGAAACATCTTACGTAACTCGTGATCGATGAAAATGCTACGACAACGAACGACTGGATATTTTCGGACTTAGGTATCATTATCACGACAAAAACCGAAGGCTTCAAAAATAATTACTATTCATGATACGAGACAATCATCGAATTGTAAACAGTGCCTTTGTATACAGGTACGCGCAAAATTTATTTACACTGTGCGATATAAATACTATGAAAAACAAGCATTTTTATTTTTATTTTTATTATTGTTGTGATAAAAAAAGTCCGGTATAATAAAAGTAATAAATAAAATAGACGACTTAGAATTCCTATTCTACATTTGTTATTCCCGTACGCAGACACTCGGCGCGTTACTACAGCTGTAGTATGTATAATGTACAGCGCTCGTTAAATATTTAGGTAGATATATTTGCAAAGAGATAAAATATACTACATGCAATTTTCAACAAATTTACTACAAAATACGATTAGAGAGGGATTACGTGAAACTTCTAACATTTTTCAACACTAAAAAATGTGTCACTCAATAAATGTAATATCTAATAACTAATAAGTAATAACCTATATCAGGGGTCGGCAACCTTTTTACCTACGCGGGCCATAATTTGTTTCAGTTTTTTATGGAGGGCTGCATACAAAATCAAAATATTAAAAAATATAATTTTAACATTTAATACTAATATATTTATATATAGCAACAATCATATTATGAGCTTAACATTGCTGTTGTCCTTATTAACTAATTTTTAATTGAATACATTAGTAGAGAAAATTTAAAAGTTTAAAAATAATTATTAAAATTAAAATTTTAAACACCATGAAATATATTTGGAGGGCCGCAGCAAAAAGTTCCGAGGGCCGCGGGTTGTCGGTGCCTGACCTATATGATTTGTTCTACTCTAATTCGTACAAATATCAAAAGATCAAACGATATCTACAAATGTCTGAAAAAATATCAACGTCCAATTATGATAATTGCATATTTTCATGTTTGCTCATACTTATTATAACTTATTATGCAATGTATGTATATAGGTATATTATATTCTAATAAGTTTATAAATCTAGTGGCCGGTATGAAAACGGCTTATAAGTTTAAAATTTATAATGTTTTCTTTGTATTATTCAACATTATCAAACAATTCATAATATTTATCTTCTCCGACTTAATTTTACTATATATAGGTACATTCTTAATCACGGCGTTAAATATATCAATTAAGTTTCAGTGAACTTTTATTGGTACCTAATTATTATATTTTTACAATTTTTAGGTATTTTATTATTATCTATTTATACAAACTAGGTATTTATTAAATATTATTATATATAGTGTATACCTACTTAAATATCTGTGTGTGATAAGCCTATATTCTGTTGAACTATAATAACTTTTAGTTAAAAACCAAAAAATAAATATCATCAACCATAGTACCTACTAAGTACAACAGCTGATATTCTACACTATAATATGAATATAGTAATCTACAATCTCGAGAACTCTAAACTCCACTGTTAGGCAAATGAAATTAAGAATTTATCATATAAACTTGTTTGAAAGTTTTTTAAAGTTTTAAATCAATCTCCTCACTCAAACCAGAAGTACTCTACTGTATTATGCCCTGTACCTATGTGGTATACACGGTATAGTATATACCGTGGCTTCCGTTACATCTATCCTGCATTCCTCTCTCCATCTATTCTCCGTATTCCCCGTGGACGTATTTTACTATACATCAAGATTTCTCAAAACTATTATATTCTCTGTTTATTTTCTCTTATTTATCTCGATTTCTTGTTACATCTACCATTTATGTAGTACGTCAAACTCGCATGTATTGTCTCTATCTTACAGACGTATTACAAATAGTAAATCTGCGTTTAGCAAACCCAATTTTGTGTTCGTAGCTATATAGCAATAGAATCAACTGACCTGAAGTAGTATATAAATATTTATTTTATTATAACTCCCAAGCTACTTCATTAAAATGATGCAAAAATAATGAATAAAAACGCTATACGAATCCAGAACAAACATTTAATATGTAAAATAATAATTTTAACAATGAGCAAAACTAATATTTTTTTATCCCTCATTTCATTAAAATATGCGCTCTATACAAATATAGTACAAATAACTTTGACCGATAAACATTTTAAACAATTAATTTTTAAACAATATTTCCAGAAAAACAGTAAAAAGAATCGAAATATAGAGCTGTATAAAGTCAAATAATAATCATTTATTGACTCATTTAAAATAAAGAATGAAAATATCAAACAATGAAATAATTAGAATGTCTTCAGTTAAAAATTACAATTTTATATTATTTTAATGGGAAAATCGAGGCTATTAATTTTTACGGTTTGAAAAATATAATGCACCAGCTTAAAGATTACCAACTTTTAATTGTTTACAATTTTTTACATGTAATTATGACATTAAATATTATTATAATTTCTATGAACTTAACTATGTAATCACTGCAATTATTTTATAGAATTTTTAAGCAGGTACATTATTTATTTTTAATGTTATTGAATGTCGACAAATTTAAGTATCGAAGATTTAAATTCCACAAGTAAGTATAATTGTTTATACGAGTTTATTATGCATCATATTTCCATCTTTGTAGAAAAATATTTGCTTTACAGTAATTTTAAAAATATATACCTATATTATGTTAACTGTTAAAAGTAAATAAAATGTTTATAAAATGATTTTTAAAACCTAGTTCAGTTATACACATAAGCGATTAACGTCATTAAATTCAGATTTTTTTTAAATTAATGACGGATCATTTCCCGTCATTACAGTTACATTTATCAAAGCACCGGTTTTCTGTTAGTGAGTAAATTATATTAAATTGTTTACTTTTTATCTGGAAATGTTGAACTAAATACGGTAGTGAGATATGAAATACCTACCTACTTACCTAATTTTGTTAACTCTGTGCATCGCAGTGGATTGAGTTCATGGATTCACTTATATCATTATCCAAGTTATTCAAAGCCCTTAATAAGTTATTGCTGGCTGATTGAAATGAGCGATCGATAAATATTATATACTACTCCATTCTAGCAGATAATTTAATTAAACTTAATTGATTTCTCTACTATTTTATTATTATTTTTTTTTTAATTTGCGAGTTATTAAAATCAAAATCAACAGCATTATAAATGTACTAATAAATTAACGACAATTCCACGATGAGCAGTAAAGATGTGAGTGAATAAAATTATTATTATTTATTTACCAAAATATAAAAAATTTAGAAATTCGAGTGCCATACCGTTTTAACTTAGGTGCATTTCCGTTGTTCTTACATACACACATTATAATGTGCTTTAATGGTCATAAAATAATAGAAAGTATCTATAAAATCACAACTATTCACATAAGAAAAAATAAAAAAATATCGAAATATATTGTGCTTAACACATTCTAATATATGCGTAGTCCGATGTTCTTTTATATTTGGGAATCATATTGTATTGTCTTGGAGGTATACGAATAATTCTTGAGAACAAGATGCACATTGAAAACAAAACTCGTGACAGGCCAATAGAATTAGCGTATAATAGAGAAGAGAAAAACATCTTTATCTTGTGTAAACAATCACAAGTAATGTGTTTCTTGCGTGGTATACGTGATGAGGAACATGATATTCATAATCACCTAATCAGTGATGTATTTGAGTCTTATATTATCTAAAAAAGACGATCTTGAAAATACCCGAAAATAACTTCAATGCGTCGTACTGACGTATACACTTTAAAAGCAAACAAAACTTGGCGGCGACTTAAAACAAAGACATACAACCTTATGATTCATAGTTTGTGCAAATTTTGAGCTAGATAATTTTTAATTTAACAATTGCATAGTTATAGCAATATTATAATAAAACGTATTATATAGTGAACGGGCCACAGTGATTTGTATAAATATAATGCCAATACTAAATGAAATACAAAATCAAATTAAATAACTAATTATTATTTTCAGAATGAAACAATAGTTCCTTATTGAAAAAACATCATATAATTAAGATGATAGTATGAACTATAATTTATAGGCATTTCCACGTGTATAAACTATATTATAATCAAGGTAATCGAATTCTGTAAAACTACCATCAAATACTTTCCATTCAATATTAAATGTCGTGCGCAGTACCAAACGGTTTAAACTTTAAAAATTCTAATTTCTTTAGAATTATTTTTAATGTTAACAACTAATTAAATACCATAAGAAATATTATTATTTATTATAAATATTATGAGATGATAAATTAACAAATATTTGAACATTAAACGTTAACGTTAGTTTACGAAAACTGCTTTGTTTAATTGTTTGGGATCTATATGAATAAGATACCTGCGTTTTTTTTCGAAAAGTATATTGTGATGGTTTAGTTTGTGCTGGTGGCTAAAGGCAGTTACAGTATGTTATAAGTGTCATCAAATATTTATGTTGACAGAAAAATAAAAAACCAGTTTATATAGAATTTTTTTTAATATACTTGAAAAATATACATCGAACCAGGAAATAAACACTCTTATTATATGGAAAAACAACAATTCCTAACGGTTAATCGTGGCTAAAACATATGAATCCAATTGTAAATTAAAATACTTGTCAATAAATATGTAAATATATGACGAATATCAATATACTCTAAGGTTTAAATGTGATGTTTAAATGTTTAAAAAATTGGATGAAATCTATACGAGTTATTTTACGCTCTGAATGCTCACGGAAGATTTATTGGTATTTACTATAATAGTATAATATATTATAGTCTGCATAGTATGCAAATAGCGTTAAAATTTTTTTTTTTTACCAAAATACAGATAGTATGTATATTTTGCAGGCATTAAAAATTAAAAAAAATTGGGTACATAAGTATGTTTATATTCAAATGATCGAAGGAGAAAAAAAATATTTCTAACGGAATTCAAGCGATATATATATATATATACGCTCAAGACCGGTAGCAACGATTATTAGTCGTGTGTGTTGGATAATTAATTGAACACTAGCAGCAGTGTATCACGGGTGGCACATATAAAATATAGTATAATCATAATCGAATAAAGATCGCGTGATATTATTACGCTATATTTTACATACATATAATATCTGTACAAGTGTGTAAGTATGTTTGTGTGTGTGTGTGTGTGTGTGTGTGTGTAAACACTTAATAATGTATATAAATATAATACGTCATACTACAAGTCGGGTTTTTTTTTATCTGTTATCCCGAGGCGTATGTGCAGCCTGCCAAAATCGATTCGATAAAATATTATTATAAAGTAGAACGGGGCCCATAACGTGTACACATTATAATATAATATACATATATAGCAAACGCGGTATGAAATATCTACGTAAGCGTCGTACCGAACGATCAACACACGCACACCGCACTCGTCATGATCGAAACGTGATAATATCGCGTAAAATGTGTGTGCTGTAAACAATTTCCGACGGAAAACATTATACTGGCCGGTGATGTGCACACACACACACACACACACACACACACACACACACACGCACGCACGCACGCACTATGTAATAATATAGTGAAGCCGAAATCACGTTATTTCGGTTGATTTCTCGTGCCATACCGCCATTATATTATGCATATACTTGCAGATACATCGCGAAGAAATTGCCGCGTGATATCGGTTATGTATCTATACATGTAAAGTGTACACGCATATTATTATAGCACAGTGTACAATATAATAGGTATGTACATAGTACTTTTTGAAAAAAATATAGCACGGGTGGCCGAAAAGTAAAGATCGACCGAAACGAAGCTGTTTTTTTTTTTTTTAGAAAATTGACAGGAAAAAATGTTTGTGTGACGAAATCTACGTTTGGTGCAATGTATATATATAATGTGTTGCGTACGCGAATACGCGAGATATTTTATATAATTGGTAAATGTTAGATAAGATACGTTTGAGATAATAGCGGTCGTCAGTGACAAGCGAGAGGCCGTTGTTCAGTCGCAATAAAACCGTAC
>JAIPRK010001118.1:0-28839 GCA_025469195.1 Chaitophorus viminalis
TAAAAGCTTGGCAAATATCTTCATTAAAGTTATCCACGTTCATATTAGAAATAAAAGTTTGTTTTTTATTTATTGAATGTGTTTCTTTGAGTTTTAAATTGTTCTTGTGTTTATCACGTGATAAATGTTGGTCTACCAAAAACTTTGTAGTTGCATTAACTGGAATTTCACAAATATTGCAATACAAAATGAACCATCGGTTTTAAAAATATCTTTATGATCGTTTACGTATGTCTGTAAACGACTCCTAATTGGAGTTTTTACTTTAGGCATTTTAAAGTTCCGAATTAAAATTATATCAAAACTCACCAGACGCACTCGGGCACAATTTTAAACATCAAACGCAAGACACGGACTGACATCGAAAACTGACCGTCTAACACTTGAATTTTATTATATGAGCAACGAATTTATCTATATTTATATATATATATATTTATATATGTATGTTGCATATGAGTATATGACTATATGAAGTATGTAATCTTATCTTTGGAAATAACGACCGATGTCAATTTTATCGATTTTATGTATCTGTGAACGTGAAAATACGACGAAAAACGAATATATGTGTTATAAATAAAAATATGCACTTTAAAACTACAAATATGCATGCAATATGTATTTAATAGGTAAAAACGTTGAAATATGTAAAGTATGCAAAATAAAATTGGTGTTATTTTAATAAGAGTGATCGAAATCGGAGAAAATTTTCATCAGATTTCAAAAAGCTTATTCCAATACATATATGCATTTGCATATAAATCCGGTCCCTAGCTTATGACATAAAAATTATTTATTAGAAATCACGCACTGTTTCCATTGGCTATCATTTTTTCCCATTTCTAACAACATTTTGTTATATTTTGTTATATCTGACCAACCACATAAAGTAAAAGCATTACTATTTGTCAAAACTCAAAAATGTTCTACAACCAGACCTCTGTAGGCTGTAGATTGAGGAAGGTATCGATAAAATAAATGTTCAAATAGTTACGAACACGTGATCATCATCCATGCAATCTTCTAGCTAGCTCCGAAGATAAGCGTTTGTCAATCAACTGCGTGCTATAACACATATAACACATTTTAAAAGTTTTAAATTGCTTGTACGTTTGTGTGTAGGTGCCTACATATTTTTTGAGATATTATTATTATTAAAATATAATTTGATGGGGTATATTTACTGTTTCGTATCTTACAGCATTATATTTCTGCATAAATTATTATATCACATCGATCGATCACGTGAAATGATTCCGAATTACATGATTGTAATATGTATGTATGCCCGTTTTAGTGTCATAATACACTGTATATGATATGAATGTATTGGAATCAGGTTGAAATCGAAAACAACGTTTATCACACCACATGAGTTGAACAGTGTACACTGGACGTAACATAGTCAATATAGTAGGTACCTATAATAGTATATTGCAGCTTTCGTCCCACTACAATAAATACAGTCCTCGCCAAAGTCCTCGCACGAATGCACGATCCAAGACTTTTGCCATAAATTCACCCGTTTGGCGCGGTACAGAGACAAACAATAAGAAAACGCGATGTCTTATATTTACCTATATATATATATATAGTTTATATCGGTACACGAATTAGATGTAGATCGTAGTTTATCAAGACATCTGTTGAATTCTTATGTGGAACAAAACGTACCAAAAACCTTCCATCAACCTGAATGATTTTATAATATCATAATTTGGATTGTATTGAATAGGTGTTTTTATAATCCCATCGATTCCTAGACACATGGTGAGAGGGGTGGTCAAAGCAAAAAGAAAACCGTGGTTTTACAAGCATTTTGATCCGGTATCTCAAATAAATAGTTCTTTATTTCATACCGATATTCATTTCGACAGGAAATGCGTGTATACCGACCGGATTAAGAAAATTTATTTGTATAGTATCATCTGCTGTATAATGCAGTATGACGTATAATCTGATTATTTCTGACTACCACCAGGCGCCTGCCAAGACAGAAAGTACAATAATTTATAATACATTAATGGTACGGCAGTCGTCTGTAAAGATCTTTCGAAACAATGTGCGCCGGCATTCAAAACGTTTTTTGGTTTATTTTGTACGTTTGCATAATAAATTAGAAATTGAAACGAATGGATATTATAATAATGTGGCACTAATGTTAATTTCCACCTCGTTTTATTAACAGGATTAGCATGAAACAATTATAATTATAATATTATAATTGTCTGCAATAGTGACGATTATTACAATATATTACGCATCTGAATTGCATAGATAGAGCGCCGTCTGATATGTATTTTGTGGTGATAAAAAATATACACGTGACTGCATGTAGCTATATTTTCGTATAATTCGTATAAATATCTTATACTCAACGATAAGTGTTGTGTAATTCCAAATGATTGTTATAATATAAGCTTGAAACGAATTTTAATTTAATGTAGAAATCTGGTTAATTAAGGTCACGACACTGCTTTTGTATATTAATTCACGGACAGCTAGATGGTCGCCTTGATTTGCCAATATTCATATTTAATATATAATAATTATTTTAACTCGGAAAAACTAACTGAAATACCATACTATTATTATATTAGCAAAAAATATTTTTGTACTCACTTTTCTACTTGTTTTTTATTTAAAAAAAAAAAAAAAAACAAAATAAATACAAAGTAAGCAGTAATATAATTAAATTATTTAATCTATAGTTTAACTGAACTTTAACCTAACAAAAAGTGCAGCCAAAATCTCTGCTTTAAAACGATATAAAGGTACCAATCTCGTTCTTAAGGAATAGAATAGAACAATAAAGGAAATTTCGTCCAGTACTTTGGGGTATACCTAGATAAAAGACTAACATGGAAAATTCATTTAAATGAAAAACTTACCTACGGATATGAAAGTATGAATACATTTTATCCCTTATTTCACCCTACCAACCCTTCAAATAAAATCATCCATCTTACTGTATACATCAATAATCTGACCACTGATCACTTATGCCTGTCCAGTATAAGCAGCAGTCTCTTCAACCAAAAATAACAAAATCCAAATTCTACAAAAAATTTTTTTAATATTATGATGCCTATAAAAGCTTTGTGGTTCATGAGAAATAGATAAATCTCTATATGGCAGTATGGCACAGGAGTATTGCGTCTTAGGTAGTGATTAAATTTTACAGATTATAGCTCTATAGTGATTGTATTCATAAAAGGTAATAAGGTGTTTTACGTTTTATTGTTTACAAAAATGATCGTATTCGACAAAAATCTCATTATTATATCAACATTTCCCATTCCATTCAGTTATATTACTCGTGATTCACAAGAAAGTAACTCGATGACTGGCTCGTTTTTAAGGTACATACTGTTATAATTACCGTAGATTATAAAGTTATAAAAGCTATTTCATCCGACTATCGTTATTATTAATCCAACAGATATATTTATATCTAATCATGTATTCATATCATCTCATCATATCTATATTCATATGTTCTGAGGCTAGTAAGAGACCACAGCGGAAGCGACCGCACTACTTCTTGACGCATTGAACTTGCTAATCTGGCACGATTTGTTATCATAATATTGATTGAACGTTCATCGGATAGAATGCCAATTTGTAACTTTGTAAGTATTATACGAATGAAGTACGTAAATAATTTATAAAGCAGCGTATTATATTATATGTATTTACAATTTATACGAGACAAAATGAAATCGACGAAATAAATATACTACTTTACATCAATACAGAACTGTATTTGTAATAGTTTAGTTATTTTACGTTCAAAAGTAAAAACTAATAATATTATAGATGCTAAAGGTATATATTGTAATTAATGCATTATATTTAATCATTTTATTATTAATATGTTTTGATCGATTAAATATTAGTAATAACTTTTACAAAGTATACCAATGAAACTATTATCAGGTCAATGAAAAAACTTAATATGTCAGACTTTAAAAACAAAAAAATAATTTAATGATTACATAAGAAGGCGTTTATCAATATTGTAGGTTCTGGATGCACTGTGAAGGCTGAATTGTTCGTTAATATTATTATTATGCGATTGCTTTAATTGATTGCTCGAGTTTATTTAATTTAATTGCTTAATATATAATCATAACTATTGTAATATAATTGTATAGGTACATCGTTTTGAGATTTTAATTAACAGCGAAAAACCGTATCGGTCTGTGGTCTGAGAGATATAAAAACGTAAGTATATGCCCCGCAGTGAAAAAAAAAAAACAAGAGATAATAATTTTTAATCTACAGTACATGTATAGTGTATACGTATTCAAATGTGCATAACGTGTGTCTGTAATTAACCATTCTCATGTGTACGTCACTTTGTGTTGCAAAAATCGTGTTTTCCATGTTCAATGATGATATATTATTACAGGCAGATGGGTAACTGCAGCGGTGGCGGCCTGTGTTTCATTTTAAAATTATTTTTCAAGTTATTACTATTCATAACATTTTAACCTTTATCTATAATTTATTTTGTTGTGTTTTTCGTAAAATTAAGATATACAAATTCTTACCTAGTAACCAGCTACCTAGTATTTAACAGCAGCTAAACTATAAAATGTCTGTAGCCCTCTATAGGTGTATTTCTAAAATTTGACCTTCTGGTAACTAACTTAAGTTGCCCATTCCTGATGTATATGTTATAAAAATATAACGTACGACAGAGGATTGGCAAAAATGCACGAGGGTGGCCCAGCTCCAGTGAAATTGCTCGAAGAACTTTTATGTTTTACGTCCGACGTCATCTTATTACTTTTATTATTTGTTTATAGTTGTAATTTATTTATTCATACATACGAGTACCTACTTGTAACTTGTTTGTTTACTTTTATTGGTTTCAATTTAATATATTTTATAATTATTTAAATATTTTTACTTAAGTAACCTTATACAAAGCCAAATTTTGCCATATTATGTATTATAATAATATTATAAAATAGCGAAAGGGGTTCGCCATTTACGTATGGATGAGGCTAGCAGGTGATTTTTTTCCCAGGCAAATCTTCAACCGTTAGTTATAAGTTATAACTTATAATATAATATTTTATCCGTGTTGCATTGGTGAAACTCATTTAATCACAAGCGTATACCTATGATATGGCAAAAATAAAGATAACAGATTGTCATCCGGTGTATCGCGGACGTCTTAAATCGTGATTTTATTAAATTTATTTTCTTATCTTTGAAATTCCCAGCACGTATGTAAAATAGCGTAGAAATTAACTTAATTCTTACAATTCAATCTTGTATAAAAGGTGTATCTATTGCGATTAAGTAAATTGTTGACGATTAAAAATAAATAAATATATGTTATCAAATTGATTATTTTTGCCTTTTTTAGGTCATGAATAATCATTAAACATCCGGGTCATGTTGATTAGAATAATTGAAAGTTGAAATCAATAAAAATGTATTGTACTTATATTATTGAAATTTTAAATTAAAAATTTGTATATATAAAATTATAAACCCAAACAGTTTGAAATTTGATTAATGAAAAATAATTAGTGTAGTAGTAAAGCTTTTGTGAAAAAAAAATAAATATTCAGTTTCAGAACGAATATTGTAGGATAATGATTTGTTTCACTATATCGTAGTTTTCAGTAAAAATATAAAAACAGAATATATCAAAAATTAAAATAACTAAAAACAAATTGCATTTATTTTATATACTTACATTTAAACATTTTATAAAAGTCTTGATATTTGCTATTTTTGTAATAAATTGCTCCATTTTTTTTTTTTTTTTTTTTTTTTTAATTCGGGACACTCTACTCTGGGACTCAATATTAGCATATTTTTATTTATAGTAAATTTTGTCATTTAAACGGGATTCAATAAATTAATATAGTTAATATATATTTTTTTCTTCTTCAAGAACCAACTCAATTCGAGTTTGGCGATAAAAAACATTCCATATACATTTTGTTAAGATTTTTATTTTATATTTAAAATTAACATAAATATGGTGTTGATAAATTATACAGTAGGTAAACCCAGTGTATGGGGGAGTGTAGGGACAAAGTCCCCATGATTCTACAAGCGTCTTACAATTTTAGCAACCCCAATGTCTAGTTGCACCTATGAACGCTTAGCATCCATATTGTATCACCGAAACAGCATTGTATACGAATAAATCATACAAGCATCGTCAAAAAATCCGATTCTAGTCTGTAGAGTATACATCAGGGACCGTTTGTATCTACATTTACATCTTACCGAGGCAGATAGAATCAAACCACCCACGGGGCCAAACCTACACCATTATAGCAATGTATCATTATAATGATAGGTCATAGGTGTATTGTATATCAATCGCTTATTTCCTTCGTTAGATTTCTTTTGCAACCTTGTTTAAATGCGTTTTGAAGTTCAAAATATACTAGGTATTAAGTATTCTTCCTGTCATTAAAAAATTGTTGAATTCAATAAGCACAAAATTTTTCTTAAGCGTCTGAAAAGCAAATATGAACATAACATTACAATCTATATATAACATAATATTTTATATAATATAACTATTCTAGACTAACAAATAATCTCCGTTCAGAATCGTTTTTCGTATGCAATGATACCGAGAAATGCATTCAAATTCAACTAATTCATTTTAATGAGCTATCCTTTGAACGAGGTACATTCCACCCCCTTACTGTACAGCAAAGTGAGGCCCATCCGGTTTTTTTTTATATTATATAGCACTTGATTATTACCAGAAATATAAATATAATTCACCGATGACCTAAAAATATGTCCGAAGAATAAAACCCAATTGTGGTAATTAATTGCCTAATATCGAATATGAAATTTATATAATTGAAAGATCACAATTATTATTCATTGATATAGTGTTTCAAAAATGATCTAAAAATAAGTCCGAAGAAAAAACCTAATTGTAGTAATTAATTGCATATTATCAAATATGAAGTTTGAATAATTGAAAGAGCACAATTATTATTCATTGATATTCTGCTTCAAAAAGTATATAGATATCTTTTAGATTCTGAACCGAGTGATTTTTTTTTTATTATTATTTTTTTTTTTTTGTGTCTGACACTTTTTTGGCAATAAAAATGCTTCGATTTGCTTAAACAGCAACTTTTCTGAAAGGAAAGTGAATGTAGATGGTACTTGGGCATGTCAAAAATCCAACTTTTTTAATACTTTTTTAAAAAAATCGAAAAAAACGATAAAAAAATTACAAAAAACCGGGAAATTTTACGCAAAATCACGTTTTTACAAAATACATTTTTTTTAAAATGCTCTAACTCAAAAATGCAACAACTTGAAATTTTCACCAAATCTTTTTATTGGCATTTTCTATACGTGGTTATGTTTTCAAAGTATTTTGACATATTTTGACTTATTTATGGACAATTTAAATTTTTGATTTTTGTAAAAAAAAATTTTTTAAACATCTATGAAATTTATTTGGCTATCCGAAAACTCTTGAAAATTTAATACAAGATTTATTATAAGTTATACTAATTGTAACTAAAAACTATTGGAGATTGTTTCACTCAAATTTTTTTAAAAGCCCATAAAGTTAAAATTTGTATTAAATATGTTAAAATCCCAATAATTTGCAAGTTATTTTGTAGTTGAAAATTCATCAAATTTTTTCCGTCTATAACTAAGATTCAAAATTTTAACACTAGGTTATCCACAAGCTACTCTTCATAAATCTATAAAAAAATGTTTTACCGGACTTAAAGAAAAAAATTTTATGACTATTTGAAATTTAAATTTTTAGGAAATTACATTATAATTCAATTTAAATATAAAATACCAACTATATTATTATACACACATTTTAGACAAACATATTAACTCCGTTCAGAATCGTTATTCGTATACAATGATATCTATCATTGCATTCAAATTTAACAAATCCATTGTAATTATGACCTATTCTATAAACGAGGTGCACTCCACCCCCAACTGTACAGCAAAGCGAGGCCCATCCGTTCTTTTTTTTTTTTATTACCACTGAAGTTTCCATTATGGGACCGTGCACTTTTAAAAAAGTGACTGTACAATATTTATGTTTATCATAAAACCTCAGTATTCATATTGTTGACGATTTTTCCGATACATATTTCATTATATAATATAGTTACATTTTATACGAATTGATATACTAATGCAAAAGAACTTTACAAACTTAAGAAACAACTTTATTAAAATAAAATAACAAATTGAATATAAAATGTTAATGAAATAAATTCAAATATATATTTTTGTTTTATTTTACATAAATCATTGAAAAAAAGTGTACAATCTGTAATAATATGGACAATAAGTATATGAGCATTATGAGGGTGTAAATAAATATATCGTGAAGGGTAGATGGATAGAAGCTACCGAACAATAACTTTCAGCGTATTATATTGATTAACTAAAATAATATTTTTGATCTGTGCAATATATATATGATTATGTGTTGGCATAGAGACAACTCGTAGGTTTTGGATCGATAATAATAATAATAATAATATCATCTGCAATCCGTAAAGCAAAGTTCGAATCTGAAAGTGACAATATTTTGAAAAATGTCTAGTCTAGGTAACGGATGAGAAACACGCGGCTAATTTCCGGAAAATGGAGAGGAAAGGCCGACTATGGGGTTATAGGCATTGCCTCGGGATCTGACTGCGACGTGTCACGTTTGACATACGCGCCCAACATACCGATATAATACTGTACCTATTATAAATTTATAATGAGTGTACATAAATCCGTCACCTGCACTTATACTCCTTCCTACCTCTATATCGAACACATTATGCTTACAAGCATTATATATTATCATATTCTGCAGCGCATTGTTGTAATATTGATCCTGTCAGGACTCGGCAGTAGACACGAATTGACCACCTATATATCAGTACAATATTGCAGTTTAATAAATCACAACAGAAAATATATTATAAAAAAATGTATCCAGATACAGCCGACGCTGTAGTCAATAAGTTTACATTATAATATACTCGTAATGTGATCATAATTTTTTTTTTTTTTTTAACATAAAATACTAACTTTTATTTTATTTATGTACACTTACTGTATGCCGACAAATTGCTTACACATGTTATTACAATGTATATACATATATGAACATAATATGGTAAGCGGAAGATAATAATGAACATTTTACGTATTAGAAATAAAAGGGAATGTAATTTTATTTATTAGGTATATTAGGGTAAGTATAGAGGAATAATAAGTATTGATTTAAGTATTTCAATGAATATATATTGATGATGTAAACAGATAATCGACTGGTAGTGTATTGTCTGTAGCATTTCCATAGGTTTGATTTGAATTGGAAATGGAGGTTTGCAGAGTGGTAGGTAAGAGTTATATAATTGATTTGATTTTTCGAGCTTTATCTTTAGTAAGCTTAAGTATGTATTTAAAGATGTGGTAAACATGAATGTTAGCTGTATGATTTACAACCACAATTTGCACATTTTGTGGGTTTCTCTCGAGTTAAAAAATAAAAATACTATAAATTTATTGGATCTTAAGATTTTTTTTAATCCAATACCTCGAATTATAATTGAAAATTATCCTAAACAATTTATACATTACGCACAAGACAATAATTATAAAGACTAATATAACAAAAACCACATCCAATAAAAAATATTGATACCAAGTTAAATTGTAACCCTGGTATCTTAAATGTGGAGCTCCTTTGTGACGAATAACATACTCTGTCCAATATACGACTGATTGTTCTGGTGATATTGGACGGTCCCTGAATCGATTGGAAGCGATTTTTGCATTCTTAGCATACCTAAATTATTAATGTTATAGTAAATATCTCATTAAATTTAATTAAATGTATACCCACTTTTCATTATTAATAAGTTCTAATATAGTATCCAATAATGTGTTCTTGGATATAGTTAAAAGGTCCATCGAAATAGCCATTTGAGCGTTGACTAAATTATCTATATTTCTTGGTTGATCGTAGAACATAGGAAATCCTAGTACTGGGACACCAGCATCAAGTGCTTCGTATACTCCAGATATACCACCATGGCTTATGAATAACCTTACTTTAGGATGCACTAAAAAAATGTATATTGTTTAGTGTTAAATATCAATACCAACGTGAAAATCAATAGATAATTTATACGTAGTATATCACGTTGGGGAAACCATTTTCTTATCATCACGTTATTTGGTAGATCCTTCATTTCGTCTTCGTATTTCCACAAAACTCTTTGGGGCACTTTGCTTAGAGCTTCTTTAAACGCATCTTGAACTTTTTTTGGTAGTGACAAGGCTTTAATTGAAGAACCAAATGTAAAAAATATTACTCCATGGGGTGATTCTTCGATAAAATCTAAAATATCCTACAATTTATTATAAAAAAAATTATATATAAAATATTGTTAATTTTTTAATCGTGTTGAAAAATCAATCTACTTGCACGTTTAATACCCTGCTGAGTATATGAGACTTATGGATTTATGGATGTATTTATTCATTATTTTAACGAATTGAGATGCATTTTTTTTTTTATTATTAATCAACAGCAATTAATCAGGTAACACAGCAATGATAATATAGTATGGAAACACGATTAACATTATACGTGATTATCATACGAATACTCGATCACGATCTCAGATGTAGTTTAAATGTCAAATTACAAATACCAACACTTCGTTAAAAAATTTTAATAATTGCAAATATTTCTTAATCGTCAATTATCTAAATTTTATTCTAGATGACCAAAACTGCAAAACTATGTAATTGTACACTTTTTTATTCTGAAATTATTTTATCATTAAAATATATATAATTTAGGAAGTAACTCACTTTTGGAATTTTTTTCGCTGGCCTCAAATGAATACCTCCTACGTCTATGAAATTGGCTGAAATGGGTCTCGAAGCTTCAGTTCCGTGATAGCTGTTTTGAAAGATCACGGAAGGTGACACGAAAGGAGATGAATCGTAAGGTCGCGGATCAGTGACCCTCAGTAGCCAGTTTTTGTATTCACGCATCAAAGTGGTGTAGATGACGGTCAGAGTGTTCGTAAACCTCTGGACAAACATTCTGGGCACGGCATGGTTCGCTATCACATTGGAAACACACGCGGTGTTCGACAAGTGCCCCGTGAAATCACGTTCCACAGGGGTGAGCATGGGTGACGGGATGGTGTACACAATGGGCAAATTCAGTGTGTGGGCCACGTGAGACATGCAGTTGATTGAGAGTGGCTCCATGATAATCAAATCAAACGCGAGTCCGGTGTTCCGATTGCGCATTATCTCATCGAACTGCGGGATCTGCATGATCAAGTCACAATGGTACCTACTGTAATCCGTCATTTTGTTAATAATACTAGTTGGGGTGCTCAATGTCTTCATAAAAAAATCAAATTCACTGCTCAATACGATCTCAAAATGTTCAGACGTGTCAATTTCGGTATAGTTTTCCCTTTGGCCATCCGGAAACGGTGTAAATACAGTGACTTCGTGTCCAGCGTCAGTCAATGAACGCAGCAAGGCGCTCATAAAGTTCCAGTGGCTTTTGCCACCTACCGTCTCTACAGCTAATATTCTCGCGTTTTCCACAGGTGTTATACATATCCCATGTAACACAATCAACACCACGGAAATTATGGCCGAAACGTGCGAAACGTTGATTAAAAGTGCCATCGATTTTTTGTCGATAAATGAATTTTCAAATTTTATTCGTCAAAAAACATTAAACTTTGACACAACTTCACTTGAACATGTACAAATCTACACAATAACTGTTCTATATTTCAATCATTCAATGCTCGGTCTAATACAGCAGTCATGAAATTTCAGTTGTGTTGTTGTTTTATCTATGTAAAGAATAAAGATATGGAAATAATTATTATTGGCTTCTTTTTATTAGATAAGTATGGCTGCGCATCGGCCAACGTTCATCATGTTGCAAATGCGGTCAAAAAGGTTCTTCTTATTTTTTGACACATCGTTTTCTGTGATTCACAATCACTTCTGTAGATAAGATCAGTTGTGCACACAATTTTATATTATTTATAGGTATTAGTTAATGCATTAATAATGAATCATTAATGATCAATAAAAAAAAAAGTAATACATTTTATTTACCTAACTCAAATATATTATACTATATTATTAGTACCCATTCGCATTTTATTCCCAGAATTCAAAGTGTATCAATAATATGTAAATATGTATTATTATCAAAATGTATAGTTATATAAGCTAAATTTAAATAAGAATGTTCATGTAAATGAGCACATAATTACCGTTTGGAGCAATGTTAAAAAGAACCAAACGGTGACTCGTTCTGTTGTATAATAGTTGGTGGAGTGAACATCGGTCATAGAATAGGCCATAATAATGTATGTGTTGAATTTGAATGCAATGATAGGTATCATATTGCTTTCGAAAAACGATTCTGAAAGGAGATGATTTGTTAGTCTAGAATAGGTATATATAATATTTTATTATGTTATTTTTGATTGTAATATTATCAAATACTTATAAAAAATAATTGTACCTATTAATTTCAATAATTGTTGAATGACAGTAAGTACAATTTCTGTGGAACCTACTATTAAATAATAAATTTTCAAGTATTTTGACCTACAGAAATATTTTAATCAACAATTTTATAAAAAAACAAAAAATTAAAAAAGGTTTACATTATTTTATTACACCTATCTTAATCCTCATTAAGTTGTATATTATTATGGTGGTCGTACGAGACAGGTAATTTTCCTGCAGTTAAAAATTAAAACTGTGTACGCGGTAACACAGTTAAATATATTATGTGCTTGTAAATGGATTGGAAAACGTATTTCATATATTCGCTTTTATAGTGTTCATCGTACGAGATAGTATAGTCGCTTATCGACAATATCAACCTAATATAAGTTTAAAAAAAATTGTAATTGGAATATTTTTTCCGTAATAAAGAATATTATTATTATTATTATTATTATTATGTATCTTGCGCTGCGGTGCACTTATAACAATTAGTTGCTCGATTAAACCGTGTGTCATAATAATTGTATGACCAGTTTACACATAGTATAATATTTTATCTATACAAATTCCAGGCAATTGCGCGCATACGGTTCGTAAACAGTATGCAAGAACATAATTGAGATAAAGTCTATGGGCCACGTTGCCCAGTGGTAAATTTGAAAGATTTAAAAGGATGACAATTAATTTTTATCTCGTAAGTTTCGCACTACAAATCCTGAGATCGACACTGATGCAATCATTAATAATTGTTCAGCAAATGTTTATGGTTTATCCTCCCTCCTTCAACTCCTATCATATTTGAAAACCACGTAATAATATTAAAACATTGGTTATATAATGTTTCATCATGGCGGCACGGACGCCAGTCAAATAACAGTAGTAATTAGTAGTGCGCTCGGAAGTTATAGAAACTTAAAATATAATAGATTAAAAAACTTGGTATGTTATAAATCGAGAAGATATAGAACAATATGAAACTCCTGTACACTTCCCAGCCTTAGAAATTAATTAGTAACTAGTTATTTTTAATAGGTACTTAACTAATATTTTCAATGAATTGGTGATTTTGTTTGTCTTTTATTCTCGCATGGTTATCAATTATTATAATATTTAGTTTATACCTTATACATCCATTTGATAAAAACAAACGGCTATTTTATATCATATTTTTCCCGCATTGGAGACGTTTCGCCAACATAATATTATGTATTGTTCAAAGTTATCATAAAAAGTGTAAAATAATTTTGTTTTAAATCATGTTCATATTTACTTAGGTATATTTAAAATAATCAGCCTGCTCAAAAAAAAAAAATGTTCTGAGGCTGTCCAAAGCTAGTTGAATATATGTATTGTATTACAATTAAAATAATCTCAATACGTCTTGGTACTTTGCCATTATGTATTTGTAATCTATTTGTTGGTCAGGTAATATATTATTTGTTCTTGATATTTCGGGGAGGGTTTAAATACTCAAAACACCCCACTGCGTTCACCACTGAACATATACTATATACTAACTATATATTCCTATTGTAAATCGATTTATTCCATAAATAAATATATAAATTTGTAATTGAAAATGAATAAGGTTTTTGGTATTTATACTTAAGGTTCAAAATTTTAAAACGAAGTTATCTATATGTTTTTCTTCAAATAACTGTAAAAAATTTCTAATGGACTTATAGAAAACATTTTATAAACGTCTAAAATTAAAATGTTTACGAGATTGCATAAAATAACGATTTATCCTCACATATTTTTAAATATTTGTTATTATTCAAAAAGTATAAGTAAACCTTTTTTTTCAAAATATTTTACTCATTTTTAAGCTATATTTAAGTATTTTTATAAAAAAAAATTGTACGGACAAAATACTTATAAATTTATTAGAAAATTCCACAGAACTTGTTACTCTTATTCAAAAATAATTGAAATACATAAGCATTGCCTTTAAATTTAATACATCCGTTATAATGATCTATCAGTAGAATATACTAAAATCAATGTATGAACTAAATCCATTCCAAAACCCATATTGTACAGCAGTACCGAGTCTCTGCCCGGTTCTTTTTAATTTTATTTTTACCCGGGTGATAGTTGATATAGGCTAATATCGGTAATTTGTTCACACTGTTAAACGAATCGAGACCAACAACCGTTGATTGGTCGATACGTATGATAGAAGATTGAAAAGTGATAAAATTTTGTTTGGACAAGACACGATGTAAAGAAGATCTTCTCTACATCGTGGGACGAGATCATTTAACACATTTTTAACGCGTTCAGCAATCATTGAACTATATGATAACATATATGATATCATATAGTTCAATTACAGCACCTCAGAATAAATGTAATTTATATTAATGATTTCATTTATTCTATGGCAGCACGGACTAATTTTGGGAAATTTTAATTCGTGAATGGCAGCAACAGTAAGTTGTTGGCGCTTGTTGCAACTGAGTAGGAAACATCGATAGTGGGGACCACACGGTAAAAATCGATCGCACGCCGTCGACATGATAATAGATAACATGTATTGCGTATCAGAATGTTGCAGTAGTGCAGTCGGGAATTGTGTTGTTATTGTGGTGGTTCGGACGAAAACATTTCCCTTATCATCGATCTCTTGTTTATAAACATTGATTGTGTTCGCGGGTTTTCCGATCTCAAAGGTACGACTCGTCGATTTACGATTTTGGAACTGGAAACGACGGACTCCTATATCCGACTCTTACTTGTCTCGCATTATACGTAACGTCAACAATGGATTTCGAAGAATCATTTATGAGCGCTCAGGACTTCGACTTGGTGCAAGTGGTAAGCTTTTTTTTCTTTTTCTATAACTTGGTCACAAATTCACAATTTTAAACCACGACCTGTCGTTCCGAGCGTTTCTTTTCCTCCGATTTGTCGACGTGTAATCGATGACATTGATGATGTTGGTTCCAGGAACAAGCGCAGGAGATGAAAGAGAGCACCACAACCACTCCGCCGCCTGTAGCCAATAAACGTGGACGGAAGCCTGGAAAGAAATCTAGCGATAAAGTGGATATTAGAGCCAAATTAGGTTTGTCGAGCTGCAGGTTTGTAAGGTTGTAGGACTCATGGTCTTATAAATTATTTTTATGATCTTAGAAAGGAGTCGGCAAAGTGCTCGTGAGTGCCGTGCCAGAAAAAAATTGCGCTACCAGTACCTTGAGGAATTGGTGACTGACCGCGAGAAAGCAGTAATTTCATTGCGGCAAGAACTGGACAAAGTATTTGTTTGTCTATTATGACTTGATGTGTGTTAATTTTAATTTTTTTTTTTATGTGTGTTCTATTCCTATCGTTTAGTATAGAATGTGGTGCATCGAGGTCGATGAAGGTAGGATTCCTGATGGTCTGCCAGGATTGCTTGACGAATTGGGTACTGTTAAACAAGAATCTGGCGGTGTACTTATCATGTAATATTATAAGTATTATACCACAGTATATATATATATATAATATTATTACTATCTCAATATTTTGTTTATCGTGCCATTGTTTCTGTTGTACATGGTTTTATTTTTTTAATTATTTGAAATAATAGTTATTGTTGTGTTAACAAATAACATCATAATATTATGATATTAAAATATTAATATGTGAAAGTTATACTTATTTGTCTTTATTTTGTTTACATTTCTATTAAATATACATATTACATATATATTATATTTACATTAATGACTTGTGAATACTGTTTATACTTTAACTTGAAATTCATAAATATTTATGTAAATTTGTTATTGTTATGAACACATAGTAAACACAAAACAATAGAATGGATCATATTATCATATTATTAATATGATTTCAATTACATTTATATCATTATTTTTCTATTATCACTAAATGAAGTCATGGAGTGAATAACGTTTTGTTTTCTTAGCCATGAATGATTGGTGTTAAGGATGAGATATGAATTTACGAATTTGATAAGGTGGATTCGTACAGTTATCAAGTGTCATGTTATTATTTAAATTTATTAATGCCGAATTAAAATAATTTATTATGCTGTTTTACTACTATAGAAATAACTATTCAGTAATCGTCTCATTATTGACGTAACCTATGTTTAACATTTTATAAACATATTGTCTTATAATCTCAAATAGTTGTACTCCGTCAGTGATTCAAAAACATAAAAATGAATAGTTTAAAAAATATCTTTCGGCCTACAATACCTATTTCCAAGAACATTACGCTTAAGCAGGATGAGCTCATGTCAAATAGTCAAAAAGTGAGTATTCAATTTTAATTGATTTTGCAAATAATTGATTATATTGTGTATTCATATTTTTAGTTGATGTTGGAACTCGGGCTTATCAGGCAAAGTGCCAATGGACTATACCATCTACTACCTCTTGTTCAGCGGTCTCTGGATAAACTAATTTGTATTATAAATAAAAACATGATGGACATTGGTGCTCAGAAGATGTCTATGCCTGTGTTAATACAGAGTAAATTATGGAAAAAAACCGGTATGCGTATGATGTTTTGTATTTATTTAAATTTATTATTATAAATATGATTTATGTAAACTAATTGATAATTGACTGAATAATATTATTATTAATTGGATGACTCTAGAGTGGTGGGTTGTAGAGAAGTGTTATAAAGTATCTTACCTTATACCCTACATGCACTGCCAGTATTAGCAAGTATTCATAATATTATTTTATACTCCGTAACATTAAAAACTAAATATTTTATTGAATTTTAATATTATTTTCTATTTGCTTAGTAATCTTAAAAATTCCAAAAATAATCACTTTATTTCTAATATCTAACTGCGGTATCATGCTTATTTTATTTAATTGAACTAAAATTATACATTTCTAATAACAGTAACCTACAAACTATGTAAATATCTGCAACAAACCAACAATCCTAATTAAATACACCAAACCCAACTAAAATAACTTTATTAAAAATAAAGGAAGTTTCATAAATTTATAGATAAGTTTTAATAAAGTCCATACTTTGGTGTACAAATTAGACAATTGTATATTTTTATTTGCATTTTATAAGAATATTTATGTTAGGCTTTCATTGATTCTCAATAAACATTTGTCATTTGCTTGTAGGTCGGTTGAGCAAAAACGTGGAAGATTTGTACATAGTAAATGATCGCAAAAGCAAAGAGTTCCTTCTAAGTCCGGTAATACATTTATATTTAGTTATGTAATAATTTTTTACAATATATATCTGTACAGACTCATGAAGAGGTCGTTACTGATTTATTTAGTTCAGATCCTATAACGTACAAGCAGTTACCTTTAATGCTCTATCAAATCGGCACAAAATTCAGGGATGAGATGAGGCCTAAGTTGGGCATCATCAGATCTAAAGAGTTTCTAATGAAAGATTTATATTCTTTTGATAAAGATGAAATAAATGCTGTTAATACGTATGACAAAATCTGTCAAGCATATGAAAAAATTTTTAAACACATTGGGGTTAAATATTTGAAAGGTAAATAAATGTTAAATAAAATATTACTGTAATTATTTAATGTATTTAATTTGATTTTAGTTGAAGGCGCATCAGGAATGATGGGTGGTAGTAAATCCCACGAATTTCATTATCCAGCTGAAGTCGGTGATGATACGTTATTGCTGTGTAATAACTGTGGGTTTGGAATGAATCAAGAGATGTCATCAGAGTCAATAAAGTGTCTCAAGTGCTCTAGCACTGATATCAAATATACAAAAGCTATTGAGGTTGGCCATACATTCCTTCTAGGAACATTTTACTCAAAGGCTCTGTCTGCTAAGTATGTAGACACCGATGGCACTTCCAAACCTCCATACATGGGTAGTTATGGTTTAGGTGTTTCCCGAATAATCGGTGCATCAGTGGAATGCCTTAGCACTCAAGACATGATCCAATGGCCAAAGTCTTTGTCACCATTTTCAGTGTGCATCATTCCAGCTAAAGAAGGCAGTATCGAGGCAAACACCTCTGAAAATATCTTGTTTGAACTTTACAATAACTTAACAGAAATATTTGGAGATGATATTGTTGTTGATGATCGAATACACTTGACGGTTGGCAAGAGATTTGTTGAAGCCAAGAAATTAGGATTTCCATTTGTTGTCATATTGGGAAAGAAAATAACTGAAACTCCTTCATTGTATGAATTATACGAATCAAACACTAAGAAATCTGAACACTTTGACCTTTGTAGTTTGATTAGTATTTTGAAAAAATCATGTAATGAACCAATATAAGTATTCCTTATACCTTAGTTGTTATCTTAAAGTTATTTATTGTATTTAAGTTTTAAAATATAAATTATTGGTAAATTTATAATCAAATTAGTCTTTTATATACTATATATAATGATATTTTTAATATTAATAAATCAATCAATAGAATAATTAATATGGTGTATTAATTAATTGCCTTAAGCTTAGATTCTGGTGAATGTTAAGTTTATAGTGATTCTGTTGATATTTGTTTATATTTGTTTAATAAGTTACATTTTAAGAATTTTGGGTATAGAATATTCATATTCAAAAGAAAACTAAAACAACAAAAGCCTATGAGGTTTTGCTTGAAAATAAAATGTTAGAAAAAACATATCACATCAGAAAAAAAAAACATTACTAAACACTTTAAAGTTTCAAACACATTATCCAGGAAATATTTTTAAACCAAAATATCTCAATTTTAAAATATTAAGTTTTAACATATCCAACAGTTGATGTGCAATGAATTTCTTCTGAATTTTACAAGTTATACTAAGAATGCTTTAGAAAATCACCAAATATTACTGCTCTATAAAAGTTGGTGTCTATTATTTTATCACAACATTTATCTAAATTCTGTTGTTTTTGATTAAATTAATGTAACTGCTTAAGACTTAATGATTCTTCTGTTTCAGAAAGACTAATGCTAGTAATAGTATATTATGCAAAATGTTTAATTTCTTACTTGTTTCATTAATTAATGATTTTTTTTGCTGTGTAAAATATTAGTAGTTTAAAGTTAAAAATATGTCTGAATACAAAGAAAATCATAAACCTTCAATTTATGACTAAGAATATTTTGAATGAAATTCACCATAATGTTCAAATTGTTAGTATTTTTAAATAATGTGATATTAATGGCACACTGATTAAAATGTTAATGTGTTACTTAGTTATAATGGATTTATCAAGTTATGGTCACAAAACTAACAAAATACTTACCTAATTTTATTTGTCAAAAACACTATTTAATCAGATTGACAGTTACTCGGGATGGATTGTGAATGAATAACCATCATCGAGTAATCGACTTTTTATCATATTGTACTAAAATTGAAGTACCTAAAGATTATACAATTGGTTTTGGAGACATTTTAAACCATTGGATTTGCACAGTATCGCCTAGAATGCTTTTGAGAGCGATGAGTAGAGAGGATAAATCCGTCTCATCACTATTAGATTTTATATTTTGCAACTGCCTTATAATTGAAAATTATGATACATCCAACCTATGAATGACAAATGTAACCAAGAGAAATTATTAGCATAATTATTACAATGGAATTAATACAGAAATTATTACACATGATGTGTACAACTAACCCGTTTGTTTTTTAACAGTCTTTAGAGAATTATTCACTTGACTGTATCTACCAAATACAATCGTCGTACTGACATAAATGCAATCATGCAAATCATCCAAACGGTTTGCTCGCCGGTTAAACTCTGTAATTAGCTGATCATTTAATAACTATTTCATGTGTTTTGTAGAGCACACTGACCAAAAGTTCTTCTCTGGCCATTGTGATTGGCGTAAAGTCGAGCAGACAACACACAATGAGTCGTACGTAACATATTATACAAAAGTATGCATATATAATTAAAAATATAATAGGTACATTTTTCACATATCAAGTAGTTATAGCACGAAAATGTACACAAATATTTGTAGTTTTCTTATAGAAAAATAATTGACAAAATAGAGAGCATTATTTTCTTCGTTTCATTACAATCATAAACAATTACATTGTAAGTGCCTAATAATAACATATAGATATAACGTAATCATATAATATGATAAAACATAATGTAGGTACGTCTTAGCATGGCAGATTGACGTTACAAAAGTATATTCCCACGAGTGTTATGGGTGAAAAAAAAAAATGTACACATTATTTAAAAACATAGGTAATAATAATAATTAACAGTTAATGAGCAAACGGGGGTATAATAATAATAATAATAATAATATGTGTATCCGCATAGAACAATGCATTACGCAGATGTGTATTATAGTACGTAAACGGGTATCTGTATCAAAATATACTTAACGGGTTAGGGTTAGACTAATAATAAGAATTTATTCGACAACGTCAAATCATCAAAGTAAAACGACATGAATGGCGTAGGTAAATAATATTATATAGGTTAGGTTGTACGGTCGGATCCAACGGTTTGTGCCCCCCCCCCCCCGGTGGGCTCATCGGTTTAAGGTGACCGTGAATATTTTCGGGCCCGGGAGGGGGGGACGATGGTTAAGAGAAGAAATAAAAGAATAAGGAATAAATGGGGGAGAAAACGAAATGCTGCAGACACACGGAAGAACGTCGAGAGTGGACAGGACGAAAAGGAAACGCGAGCGGGAAGATGATGACCGATGATTGATGATCGATGATTGATGATCGATGATCGACGACCAACTCGCATAAATCGTCACCACATTGAGCGCGATGGTCGCGTTAACATTTAGAGATCGTGGGGTCGCGCGGAGGCCGCGTCTTCCGGTCGGCATGCAGCGTCGTCCACGCGTCCGGGAACGGCTGTCGGTCGTCCGTGTGCACCAGGAACGACATGTAGCAGATCTGCTCGACGGACGGACGGGCGGCGGGACCGCGGCCGCACACGCGCCCGTGCAGCTCGTTGGCGCGTTCCAGGTCCAACCATCTGGTAACAATAATCCGGTCCGTAGCGGTCCACAAAAGTTGACAAAGTGCGCGCGCGGGTACCTCATTAGCATGTTTTTGCGGTGCAGCGGCGGCGGCGGCGGTGGCGAGGATTTGGGTGATACGCAAGGTGCGTGGTGCGCGCATATGGGCACTACTATATGGGTTGCGGATGCGCGGGTTACCTTTTCAGCGACAGCGGCCGGTCCGGGGTGACCGCGGTCACGCCAGTCGGGCCCCACAGCCAGAACTCCAGCAGCGCCTTGCACTTGGACAGCGAGTTGGCCTTGCCCTGGCGCAACACTTGCGACAGGCAAACGGTCATCTCCCACGTGGGCGCCAGCAGCCTGAGCACCTTGAGCATGATCTCGCACAGCGTGTCCTCCTCCTGCATCCGCGCGACAAACAAACCAATGCAATATACGTACAATATAGTTATACAATATAATCGGGGCCGTATACTGGGAATTTGGCCTCCATGTGACAGCTAAATTCAGCCGCTCTCTCCGACTACTCGCAAGGAATGCTATTTTTGCATTGTTACATAATTTATGATTGATATATACGTAGAGAGCAGTGGCGTAGTTATGATTTGGTTCTGGGGGGGGGGATATTTAATTAATTAGATAAACATAAAGGGGGTTTAGTATAAGTTCCCACATAAAACATAGCAGGTATAAGCAGGTACGTATGTAAGTTCCTCCACGAAAAAAAATTATACCGGTACGTAAGTTCCCATACGAAAAAATATTCTATATCTATAAATAGAAATTTGTAGAAAAACACTTGGTTGATCTATGGTATTGCGTTTCGCGTATGATTGTATGAATGTATGATAATATGATGGGTGAAAGATATAGTTTGAGAGCCAAGATAAGGGCATGGTGGATTATATCCGTAATTATAATATATTATATTTTATATGTCAATGCATTAAACATTAAAAATAAAAAAGGCTCTAGGGGGGATCTATTTTCATCATCCCCCCCCATAACTACGCCACTGGTAGAGAGGCAGTTTTAAAATTTGCCGCTAGGAGCCACACAGGACCCTCACCCCTCAATTCCGTACTGGGTATATTATTATATACTACTGGGTCAACGAAAATTATTTCGAAAAATGTTACTTAGAAAAACTATAGGTACATTATAATGTAATGGTACTCATTATAAGTGCATTGGACAACATTCAAACGTTTGAACGTCCAAAATCTTCAACATCAATTGACTACCGGGCACCCGAAATTTTCGTAATTTTTTTAATTTCCTTTTCTAAATCGACATATTTTAACGTTTTAAAAACAATGATGACAACGAAAACTGAGGCAATAATTACAGGTCACCGCAGACTTAAATTAAAAATATCCCCCGATTCGTTATGAAAATTGGATATAGGTATAACGGGTCAGAGTAAATACGTTTTGGGTAAAAAGTTGAAAAATAAAATACTACGACTACTTTGTATTTAAAAAAAAAGAATTAGGTACGAACATTTAGAATGTTTGGTAAATTGATGATCAAAATTTTGACATTCAAGCGTTCGAAGGCTTCCCCGTACGTCATTCGTATTACAATATATGTATATTATACGCTACAGTCCGTTTCGATGTTTTATGAAAATATACGATTCCATTATTTTCAGAAACATAAAAGGCAACATTTTTAGATGTACAGGACAGATGCCCCCTACACAAAAAGTTTTTTTTCTACTTGTATTTTTCAATGTTGAAATATTATACTTTTGTCCATTATAAGAATGATTACAATTCATAAAAGTATGATGCGGTAATACAAATATTGTACATCTTTAGTCGAACTACAGCCAAAATGATGTACATTTCGAGTAATAAATTAGTAGATATAGGTATACCGTATAGTCCATACCCCCTCCACTAAATTGTAAAAACGCCACTACCGAACGGTACAATAAATTATGTCACGGGACAACCGTATACAGTTTCTGTTACCTCGAAACCGGATCCTCGGAGTTGAACCACGGCTACGGTAGGGTCGGCTCCGAAACTGTTTCTGGTCACCACAAACGGTTCCAGACTGTACCGGTCCACGTCCGACGCTTGGAGACCCATCAGAAGGTTGACCGTTTCCACCAGGATGAGGCCCGCTTCCTTGGTCACGTCCGCGTACTTGGCGTTGTACTCCTTGCAATACGACTCGACGGCCTCCACGCGATGAGCGTTCCACAGGGTGACGTAAGCTGTTTATGAAATGATAAAAATTCGTGTTGTATAATAATATCGTGATGATTTCTATAATATGGACGTCAAGAGATTGACGATCGTGCCCTCCCTCCCCCGTATCCGTTCACCCACATCCGTAGCCCTCGTCAGGAGAAGCCAACCGTGTCGGAGCGTTGCGTACGATTAACTAAACGGTTATGAAATTCATTTGATGAACATTGGACATCCACCGTTAAAAATATATGTGTATTATTGCATCACGGTTTTTCATATCGCTAAAATTTGAAGAACACAAAAATTATGTTTTCAATTGTGAAATTCGTATCACACGGTTTTATGAGAGCAATAATTTGCAACAATTTCGTGAGAAATGTATTTAACGTTCAATTATAAATAATCGACGTTTAAAACATTTAAACTAATGTTTTAGTTTTCATCGCGTTCTTAGCGCTGATTGACAATTATTTGTGTTTCGCCGTAAACTGCGAGCAACAATGCAGTTACATATTTTGATGATCTCGACCCATATACCATTTAGAACCAACCGGAGAGGATATATTTTTTTTCCATCTTAAGACGAACGATAAACACGCACGTTCACTCACCGTCTTCGTTCTCGGCACCCGGAGCGTATTCCTTTCCCACGCGCGTCACGAACTCCGTCACTTTGGTCAGAGTGAAATGATTGTTGAGCACGTTGTTCAGCTCGACCCGCTCGCCGGATACGCTCAGCACCACCGGGACGTCGTACCACTTGGCGTTGTAGAACGCGCAACCGGACTTCCGCAAACGGCTGGTCGGGTCCACGTGGAAACTGGACCATTCCAAGTTCTTCGCCCTCAACGCCAACAACTCTTTCGGGATTTTAGGATCGCACGTAGCCTGCAAAGCAACGGTTAGCATAGCTAAGTCAAATACACAACGAACAAATGCGGCGGCTCGTGACCATATGTACCGGACATGAATTTATACTATTACACTAATTTTATACATCCATATATTTCGTTATATATACCTGGTCCAACAGTTTGGTCAGTGCTTCGTGGTTGGCGATCACGACCGCATCGTAGCTCTCCTCGAGACTCTTGTGTCCCAGCTGAGTATTCCTGATGCTGTCTTCGGCTCCAAACTATACGGAAGAGAAAATAAGGTCTCGTCATGTTTGTAAATACATACAATAGTAAACGTGCGTATAATTCGGCGCGAAAGGTATACATTTATGTACACGTCGATGGAAATATATCAGGGAATGTCAAGTGGTGTTAGCAGTGCTCGGATTGGAAAAATAAAAGAAGGGGGACTCCAAGATTCAAATAAAATTAACGTCCCTTAAAATGATTACACTGTACAAAATCGTAGGAGCTTCGCCTAATTAAAATAATTGGAAGGGATGCACTTAAGATTTGAAAAAAAAAACTGAAGAGGAGCTCCCCCCTCCCCCTCAGTTCGAGCACTGAGTGTTGGAGTGTATTATCCTCCATCAACTTCGCCACCACCATAATAACTCAATCATCTGACCCCTTTATACTATGTATTACGCAGGATTGTATGTGTATATAATATGAACTCACGTCGTCGCCGAACTGGATGGCCGGATATATTTCCGACTCAGTCTCGCTGCCGTAGTACTGCATGGACGTAAGCCGCGCCATTTCCGGTGAACTGTGATCGCACTCAGGAGCCGAGAAATTTACCGGTTCGTAAGTTTCGTCGGACGTGCTGGAGTCGCACGTTTTAGACCCGTCCGGATAGTCCGCGATCAGCTCGGCCGACGGCAAGGATTTCGCCGGCAGCTTCGAAACGGGAGGAAGACTTCTGGGCGGTGGCGGCGGTTTCGAAGGACGAGCTGAAACAAAATTACAGATGTACAATATCAGGATATAATATACGGGATCCATGAATGTACAGTCAAACGTTCATTTAACGAACACATAACGAGTTTTTTTACGAAACCATAACATTTTGGGTTATTATATTATATGAACGAACTATTATTATTTATACAAGTATAATGTCCAACAAATTGTTTTCAAAGAACCGTTAAAGTTCGTTAAATAGAGATACGTCTGCACAGACATATACTTATACGTTCTTACAGTGCGACCATCGGGACGAGTGAATCCGGCGACGGACAAATCCGTATAATAGGTTTCGTTAAAGAAAAACGCAATATATTATGCCAGACGACTATTGGGCACAAATGATTTGGCTCGTTATCCATAGAAAGTGTTAGAAAATCCAACCCACCTGTTGCCGAAAATACCGCGAAATACGAATGAGCGTTAACGGAACATACCATTGATGACGTGCCGGATGTTAATTATATTATTAAAAACGGAAAAGTCGATTAGGTTTTATGCAGCAGAGTAATGCGCGAAAGTAATATAATATGCAAATTATTTGAATTTTGAAATACATTTCAATGGGTAGATATATTATTTCACCGGAACCGTAAATCAAATTAGTGTTTTATAAAAATACTACTAAAAAAATAAAAACGGATTACGCATTAGCATATTATAATATCACCAGTAATCGGTTCGTCAAACTTGTAATTTTAATACTTATAAATGTTTTATACTTATATTTTACAAAAGTCTATAATTGTAGTGCATAATATTTGGTGATATTTGTAATGCACATAATAATAATAATATTCCAATGTTTTCATAATTCAAACAAAAATGAAATTCGGTCAATTAGTGTTAGACATAAACAAACCTGCAGTATTAATATGTATAAATTAATAATTTTTTTTTTTTTCGAAAACGGATAGTAATTATTTAAAGTGCTGTTATTGGAGTTTCGACCTTTGCGAATTAGGTCATTTATATATTATATATTATAATATAGTATAATATATTATAATACAATATGCATATTACATATTGCATAATATTATGTGGGGCAACGCGGACGTGTTATTTCTACACATGCTATACATCTCAATTATATCAAATTGTGTATATATATATATATAAAGACATTCGATTAATAATATATGTATTACGTAACAAACCTGCACAGTAATATCTTATCGGTAACGATTAACGATCTTTCAAACAAAAAAGTCACATATGTTATTTATGAATACAAATAAACGAATAATCAATGTGTAATACATAGACGCGTTATATAGTTATAAATGACAAATGTGGACGGTATACGACTAAAAAAAAACGATTACGTGGTGGACAAGTTAAAGCGACTTCACAACGACGATTAACTACGCGCACGTAGGTGCCTAAAAATATATATATATATATGTATTAAAAAAAAAGGAAAACGGATAAAAACGCGTGTGTACGAAAAAAATAACGGCCGGACGTGATAACCGGCAAACGACAAACTATACATACGTACAGACATAGTATTATATACGTATATACGAATCGCGTACAATAGGAATCGCGAATGAATTAACGGCAGCGCGATACGGAATCCGATCAAACCCGAATTGGTTATAGTTACGTGAACGCGCGGGTAACATCCGATGTTTCCGCGGACGTCACGGTCGGAGGGACGCTGTGGTGTTGGCATTTAAAGCACAATGAAAGAACATAGGGACGCGAGAGATGATTTTAACGCCACAATACCTTTCATTATTCTCCATTAAAATGTATAAGTTTATTAAAAAAAAAAAAAATAATAATAATAATATGATTTAAACTCGTTTAGTGCTATACGCTGCCTACACAACATATAATGCGCTACCTACACTGCAGGGAATGGATTTGTTTTTGGAACGCTACCCACCATGTAATATATATTATTATAGTAATGTCATAATAATGTTCTATAAGAGTTTTATGAAATATATGTATAATATTATAATATATAATAATATATATATATATATTGTATATTTATGTGGTGTACTGTAGTACTGGAATGGTAACGAGTACATGTATAAAATTATTAGTTTAATTTGTTGTTTACTATTTATAATTTAAACTGCTTCTGTATTAATTGAATATTTTTCGAGCTAAAAGAATGAACTATAATATATTATAATTTATATTATATTACTATTAAATACATTACGTTTGTAATAAGTGCATTGTGCGATGCTATTTGTTAATAGATATCTCGTTACAGTATTATAGGCAATAAATATTGGTTATTTGAATATTATAATCCTGGTGTTAGTGTTAAAAACAAAATTGTTTACCTACCTATAGCAGAAATATGAACACATTTTTAATGACTTTTAAATTGCCTATGTGGAGTTGATCTCCACGTATTGATTGCAAACTAAATTTCATATGAATGTAATATATTACCTACATAGTGCCCAAACATGATTTATATGTACCTAACGGTGTAACATGTCGCAACTATAGGCCATCTGATTTCATGTTTATATTATTTACCTATATAATAATATACGAATACAACAGCAATACTGGTATACCTACTCAAATATTCATATTTATATTATAGTAGATAATAAATTATTTGAATTGTTGTATGTATTTGGCGGTGAATCGGAAGAATTCTCCAGATTTCATATTATACAGTCGTAATGATAATATTTAACTAAAAAGCAAGCACGTCTACATTTTGAGAATAGCAGCCCTTAAAATATTCTGATTTTCGTACTACACATTTAATCCATTTTTTTCTTTGAATGACCTTTTTTATTTTTTTCATCAACATTATAATATAATATGTAGAAATGTAGAATTGGCTAATTTGATTCATACACTTTCTAATTTTGTACTACAGATTAAACTTTTCGTACCGCACACAATTTTAGGCGCTGAAATCAATCATAAAACAAAAATGTACTTATTCATAGTCAATAGCTGATCATTTCAGACCAGGGAATAGGGACGCAAGTAGGTGATAAATTTTAATTGATATTTTGATTTGGGACGCAAGTGGTATGCATCGTAGATAACAGTTTATGATATTTGATATTTCGCGGACACAAGTGTATTATTGATAAGAATTTGGGACGCAAGTAGTGTGCACCTCATCGTACACACAACGCTCCGTATATTAGGTATAGGGATAGCCCGTCCATTCCTTTATTATCTATGGCCAAAATTTAAAACTACCTCTATCTACCTGCATACTCACAAGTACATATTTAATTCAATAGGTACTGGTTTAGTTAAAT